>LR812529.1:30878434-31188434 GCA_903798195.1 Danio kyathit | reverse complement strand
ATTTCCGGCGTTATACTTTAATATGTTGAATGAGGTTATCAGTCAGAGACGAAGAATAACATCTCTTTTATATTTATGTTTGCACATTTTACTCCAGAAAGCACAAACACTGAGTTATTTGTGTGAGCGTTTAATCGAGTTAATTAGATGATCTGTTGTTTAATTAAACAAGTTAATTGCATTTATGAAAATGAAGATGATTCAAAGACGTTATTTAATGTTGCAGGAGATTGCAAAAGCATTGAATAGATATTACAAAATGTGCCTGTCAAAATATTATTGACATACAGTGAATAATTTATCAGTCTACAGCAATATATTTCACATTTACAAACATTAAGACCTAATAAAAACAATTTTCTCAATACTTGACTGTCTCTCATAAACTACGCTTCAAATCTGTATGATTTCTTTTCTGTGGAACAAAGACATTTTTATATTTTCCATGTTTAAAATGCCAAGTAAATAAAAACAAAACAACAAAAACAGCTCAATAAAATATCTCCTCCAGTTATTTATGAACATTTTGGCTTTCTTATTATGGGTAACTCATGAAACAAGCAACCCAGGCTCATTCTGATAACGTACCTCTATATACATTTATGGAGAGCGCCAAATACGTCCTAGGAGCTACATTTTTTTGCAGTTTTTGTTTTTTCAAATCCACCAAAGGCCACTGTGCATGCTTTTTGAGATGTCAAATTCCGCTCACAAGTGCCATTTGCGCCTTCTGTTCTTGCTTAAATCCACCAGAGGCCGCTGTACAGCTGTAATCGGGCCATAAAAATGAGGCCCGATAGGGCCCAAGCCCGACAGGTACATTTTGATTGACAGCTTTATAAAGCCTGAACCTGTTTATAACCCGACATTACACAGGTCTTTTGCCTTTTTTCAAGAATCAGTCATTTATATGTTTTAACATAATTTATTCGTAGCAAACATAGGCTATAGGCTAGGCCACTTGGAAGTTGGAACTAAGAAATAAAATAAGTCCTCTGTAACATTGTAACATCTCAGCACTCTAAATAGGCCTAGGTACATAGACTTAGCCTTTAAATTGGCCAACACACCAATGAAAAGAAATCTTTCTTAACAAATTAAATTAAAATAAATTCTAAATTATGACAGGTATTTGGCAATAATGAAATTAAGATAAAGGCTCTGCGGGATTTGTTTAGCCACTTCTCTTCACAATCTGGCCTTAAGACGACGGTGAAGCTGAATATTAAAAGAATAGCCTAATGCCAACATTAGCCTGTATACTCTGTCTACATTATGATTTTATGGATTAATTAATATTTATTTATAATTTAAAAACCCTTTACTCAAGATTAGGCTACGTGTTTTTGTGGAGGAACATTATTGAATCCACTGTAGATGGCTTTAGCGCAGTCCTGCGCTCAGGATGGTGCGTCCAGCAGCACCGAACACCCTTTCACTGCTGCTGCTACAGGCCGAGGTGCATAGTTCTGATCTGGCTAATTTTGCAAGTTTTGGGTAGGAATGTTTATTCATCTTCTACCAGCCAAGAACATCCATTTAATTTTCCATGACAGCAGATTCAATGTAGCAAGTGACCTTGTCATCTTCCCTGTCAGCTTGCTGTACATACATTGCTGTTTAGCGCTCTATTGTAATCCGCAGTGTATGAGTGACTGGCCTGACCGCAGTCAAAATTCGCTCTTTTTAACTTCTTCGTCTTCTTCATCTTTTGTTTTACATTTGCAGGGATGGATTTTTATGTTGTAACAAATGATTTAATTACTTTCTTGCGCTAATCGAAATGCATCACATGTTCATTTACTGCGCAAGCCAAGCCCGGCCCGACCCCGTCTAAAATGATAGAAATTAAACCCGAATCCATCAGGTTCCGCCGGGTCCCATCAGGTTCGGGCAAAGATCTTCATCTCTAGGCCGCTGTTGACTGACTGACTGACTGATCAACTGACCCACCCTCCTACTTCCCTAAACCCAACCAATAGTGTTTTCAAAAGCACCAATTGACCTGCCCACCCACTTCCCTAAACCCAACCGCAGTGTTTTAAAAAGCAATCCAGAAAAAGTAAAGCCCTCATCTGATTTTTACCACATTTTCAGATTTTACCACATTATCACCCTGTTATTTATTTGTTTATTTTATTTTTGGTTTCTGTTTTTGTCTTACCTGCTTTCTGGAACCATTCTTCACCGGACTCCAACCCTGTTGTCGTGGTCAACTCCTCTCTGCGTCTCAAATCCGATGATGTACAGGGCGAGCTACTGTAACTGGACAAACTGGTAACAGCAGGAAAGCCATCCTGTCAGCTGGTAAGCACAAAAAGAAATGTTGTCATACGGCCCCGTATCAGATTTTTTTTTATAGTTTTTTAAAGACGAAATGCAGCCATACTTCTGGCTACATAATTTGCGATCTCCAGAAATGTATATAGGGCTACATTTTCAGAATAGGCCTAAGCCTATTTCACAACCAACCAATGCAAGGCAAAGCAAGGTAAGTATCTGTTCAACTAACAATAAACATGCTAACAATAAGCTAAAAAGAACAAACAGTATTTCACGAGTTCACACTTACAGATGTTTTAAGGATGAAGCGTATTTGGCGTGCTATCCAGGGAGAGGGCTCTGAGCTTGGGGAAGACACACCCAGCTCGTGATATTCCTCTTATCAGGAAAGAAAGAGATGTTGGGGTTCGAGTGAAGTATCTAGCCTAGCCCCAGAATGCTCCCCCCGGGTAGATAATGTTTAGGAGGTGAGGTGTCAGAGTGGTGGAGGGATGCTAAAGTCTTGAGATAATGCAGGTAGGACAACTTTTGGAATTTATAGGGGTTTGGTCTAATGCTGATTGGATAATAAAATGATTGTCAATGATGTATTAGAATTGCTGAAACATCTGCGTATGCTCCTCCTGAAATTTGTTTATAAAACATCACCAAATCATGCTAGAAGTGTGCTAAATCATGCTAGGCAGAAACATTCCAAAAGCTAAAACCTAAAAAATATCAAATAAAATAATATATATTATTAAAAGTATAGGCCTATATTATGCTCCTGAAATTTCAAATGTACTAAATTAGCATAAATAATACAAATTTAGCATAAAAGTTTAACTGCAACTGCACAAAATCTCAGTCCAGTCTATTTATAATTCCAAACATACCTTCAATTCATTGAGCGGCAGGTTTCGATTTCTGTCTTGTCTTGCCAGGAATTCCTCTACAGACTGGAAGAACTGCCGAAAGACAAGACGACTCAGACAATCCCAAAGTAAGCCCTGATTCCTCCTGGTGCAGATGTTGCCGTGATCAACATCTGGATGCAGTTGGCTTGCTTTTACATCCTGCCATCACTGCGGATATAGATGAGTGTTATACTTGCATAGGATATTTGTTCCTCACACCATAATGAGCTGCACATTACCGGTAACTAAATAAATGTGTTTGTTACAGTTAGGCAGGATAGTCGTGTGATGTAACTTCTCTAGTCCACATGCAAAGCATTGTAAATTCTGGTATTGCTGGGGACAGTGAGTACGTTTACATGGACACCAATAATCCGATTTTAATACGATTAAGACAATATTTTGATTAAGAGTCTACCATGTAAACAGTGATTTTACCACAATTACTATGTTTACATGGACATCAGTAACCAAATTATTTTCCTTAATCTGAATAAGACAATAATATGATTAAGGTGTTTACATGAGTTGCTTTTTGAATGTTCCTTTCATGATCCCGTTTTACATGTTATAGCACATCATTCGATTAACGTCATTGCTTCACCACGTTATCCACATTTCCTCCGGAGTTTCATGTAATTTCAGGTGTTTAATTTTTATTTGTTGACTTTAACTGCAGTTTGGCACTTTCACTTTCATTCAGGAACATTTCATGCATGCCCCTCATGGAAAACGAGATATTGGATGCGAGTATGAACTGCTGGAGGAGTGTAGTTTTAATGGAATTTGATACCGCACGCCATATGGGAAAAGAATCTCTGCATTTATTGTATTTATTGCATTTATTATATTTATCTGCTTAATTTCTGAGGTGTCTGTGGTCTTTTACTGACTCGGTAGGTGCAGAGAATAGTGTCAAAGAGCTGTGTGTGTATAAACTGTCCTGTCACCAAATGTGGCGAAAATCCTACATGATGGTAATAGTTTGATTGCAGTGTTTACATGTCTGTTCTGCACTTCAATAATGCGACTAAAATCAGCATACGCCACATGTCTTAATTTGATTTCTGTTTAGTTGAATTATGTCGGATTAATTTAATCGGATTAAATTAATCAAAAATCACAGTGTACATGATATACTCTTAATCAGAGTATTGTCTTAATCATATTAAAATCAAATTATTGGTGACCATGTTAACGTACTCAATGTTGCTGTTCCATTAACACCAGAACTGAAAAGTAAGTCAACGCAGCAAATATGCCCACACTGAAAAACCCAGTAAGTTAAGGTAACTCAAACCTTTTGAGGAAACCGATTGCAACAAACCATTTGAGTTAAAAAAAACTAATCAATAAGAGTACTGTAAACATATTCATTTTAAGTTAAAGTAATGAGGTATTTAATTAACTAATTAAATTAATTAAGTTCAAAACTATTTTTAAATGAGTAGAATTAACTTTCTGTAAATTTTGAGTTAACTACACTCATTTCATTTGGTAAAGTTGACTGTTGGGTTTTGCAGTGTAGTAGTCGCTGAAAGCGACACGCGAAAGAACGCAAAGAGGTGTTTCCCGCGTCATAGCGCAAAATAATTCTTCAGCCAATCAAGGGCCCTGTCACTGACTCGGCCCCAGTTAATCCCCTCACCAACTAGCAGAGGTCCCGCTCGTCTGACTACTGAAAGGATATGAACTCGATTGCCCACATGACCCCGCAGTACCCTGATTACCGGTCACCTGAAACTAATGCACACACACACACACACACACACACACACACACACACACACACACACACACACACACACACACACACACACACACACACACACACACACACACACACTCACTGAGTGCGAAGTCTTGATTTGCTCTGCACTCAATTCTAAGTGTTTCTACATCCTATGACTGATTATTTTTGCCGACCCGGACTGTTTGCTTTACCTTTGATTCTCTGCTGCCTGCCTCGATACTGATCTGTTTACCGTTGTGATTCTATGCTGCCTGCCCAGACCATAGCCCATTTTCTCGTTTACGTATTACTGCTGCCTGCCTACAAACCTGCCTGTGAACCAACTGTAAATGAGTGCTGTCGTTTACATCTATCTGCTTTTATACAGACATCTGTTTGTCTATTTGTCTTATGCGCAATAAAGACACTGCAAATGGATCCCACCTCATCTGACCCATCACTACAGGCCCCTTCTGTGGGCCCTGGGGCTTCAGCCCCGCCTAGCCCTTACGTTAATTTGGCCCTGCTAATCAATCACAAAACAATTGCAGAAAATAGCTTATTTCTGGATCTTCAGAATAAGGTGAATACCACATTGCACAACACCTCATTTTAGGATGGAGTGGGAAAAAAAAACATCAAATGCTTTCCACCTACCTCCTTTCACAGTGCTTCCTCATAGCAGCTAACAGGTGGGGGTATTAATCGAGTGGGTAATTGACCACTGCCTCTTTCATCCTCCCTCTCCTCCACCCCCAAGCTTAATATCATCCATCTGGCCACACGCATTTGCTCACCTTTTCATTAACTTTTCATTAAAGCCGGTTGCTGCGCACAACAGTTGCCCTAAAAAAGGCTAAAATGTTGATGAAAGGTAGACAAGGTCAGCATAATTAAAATATCTTTCTGACATAAAGAACAGGCCAATGATTAATAAGCAAAACAAACTCTCCATTTTCAGAGCTGTATACCTTCAAGGCATGAGTTCTCTGCTCTCTGTGGGAAAACAGAGGCTTTGTGTTTGTGTGTCTTGGCCGGTCGGCCTTGTGATTGATTATTATTTGGGTTTTATCCAGAGGTAAAGGCTGTTCACGGGCTCTGATGGGTCTTTAATGATGAAAGCCGTGTCTGAAGGCCTGTAAGTCTGCAGCGCTGCAGTCTCTGTTGCTTTTTCCATCGCAGTCATACCTTCATTTTGGAGGTATCGCATATAAAAGGATGTTGGAAGCCGTCTCCACCCATCGGGGCAGACTGCAACAAAAACAATGTAGAGCATGTCCGATTTTGGTTTGCTCATAGACCAAACAGTCTTTGCTAAGCATGGCACCTTTCATTAATTTATAGCAATGGTGGAGCATGTTTATCTGCCGAAAAAGAAAAAGGCGGCTCTCTTGCATTGAGCCAATCATCACAATAGGAGATCACGGAGCGTTTTTATATTTCTCTATGGAATTCTGCAGCCTAATATCCCACAGCCAACGCCTCTTCTGCAGCTGCAAAGCAGAACATAGTTATTTGAGCTCCAGACACACAATGACACACTGAAATACACAGTTGAGAGGCGATGTTAGTGAAGTGCTCCTTTGAGATGCAGTGAACGGACCCCATACTGGAAAAAAGAAGCACTGAGGGGTTTAAAACAGAGGGTTATTGTGAATTTGCAGGAGGTTTCCTGGTATGAGTGGAGATAACAGAACACTGCACTGTGGTTTGACAGCTGAACAACCTTTTCTGATGAGAGCAAAAATTGGCTGCAAAGATACATGAGCAATTGCAACAACTGCTGTCATAACTTGGATTGTAGTCCAGGACACACAGAGCCTTGCTTGTTGTTTTCCTCAAATAAGTTCATCATTCAAACAAAATAATATCCCTGTAAAAACCTAGAGAGCTGCCTGCAGACTATAGAGCTGTTAGCAAAACTGAAGCTGAACTTTATGAGTCGGGATTGAGAATAGCAAAACATGTAAGTCTGCCTCCTTTAAGGGTTCTTTTGATTTTTTGATTCACAAAGGAAATGTTTATACAACAATGTACTGAAATCTGACAGGTTTCCCTTTGCATTTGTCAAAAGGTTTAAATGCAGTAGTCAAAATGATCCCCATTCTGTGAAAATGACCAAAAATCTGTATTATGCTTGAAATAATTCAAATGAAACACTGCACATGCAGGTACGGTCCATTATGGTTCAATATTTTTTAGGTTGTCAAGTACTCACACTTTCCTATAGGGGAATTACCAACCTATATCACACATGATGTCACACGGGTTCAACCGTGCATACCGGTTGCAAAAAAAGGCCAGTTGCAATAGCAAACATGTCGTGTTGTGCTGTAGGATGCCAAAATTGAAAGTCCAAATATAGAAAACTTAAATTTAACCGTACGTCACACTGCTTTTAATGCCAACCGCAGACGTCTTTGGCTAACAGCCATCATAAGAGCTAAATGGAGTGAGGACCTAATTAAAAATGCTCGACTCTGCAGTTCTTATTTCATATCAGGTAAGTTCACGCTATGCTAAATCATACACATTACTTGTTTTTGATTGCAGCAATGATTTCAGCAAAAACAGTTAAATATGGTGAGTTAAACTGCGGACATTGAATGCTTAGGATAAAATGTAAAAATGTAAGTTCACATACTCTTCCAAACAGGTGCAGTTTGCTGTCAGAATGAAGTTGTTTTGCTTGTTGATGATTACCGAGGCCTTGAACAGTTCCATCTTCTTTCCTTGTCTTTGGCTAGGCAGAACCTCAGTTTTTAGCACTACAAACATTATTTCTTGCAGATGACCACACAGAACAAGATTATAGGCATCCAAAGACTTGTAGGCCTTTAACTTCTCTCTTTTAAAAACACTTGGAGTTTCAATAAGATAATTATATATTTTGGGCTGGATGCTTGCCCATATCATCTTATCCAATATCCATTGGGGGGGTGTTATCGCAAATGGACCTGTCAGGTGAACGCCACTCACTTTAACGTTAAAGTTTTTGCTGAATAACTGTGCTTATCACTGGGTGACAAGCTGTTATAATACGCTGAAAGCATCATGTAAATTATATATATACAGTATATATATATAATATGTAATCAATATAACTTATCTCTAATACAACAACAAACTCTGTACCGCATGGGATGTCATTCCCTCACTGTAAATGCTAGCACTCCCATTTTTTTTTTTGCAACCTCGATGCGCACGCATCCTGAATGTTTACAAACTGGTAATTCGCCTAAAGGCTGAACCATAGACTGTAAAAGATATGGACCTAGTATCCGTGACGTCACCCAATCGTCGCCATTTTGTTCGCACGTCATCACACCCACCGAGGGTGACCAAATAAGTGCAAAGAGGCGGAGCGTCAGCGGAGCTACAGATGCTTGCTAGTATTTTGCTTAGACAAGCTTTTCTTTGGGATAAATGCTTAATACTTCATTACCTGCGACTCATTTGTGTTCTGACCACATGTGCTTGGTTGTACACTATATTAATAAAGTGTTTAGTCTTTTAAAAACACTGTTGTAATACATTAAGCCACTAAGCATTGTTTTTATGACGTTTTGCTACAGGAGGAAAACACAAATTACTTCCAAAATACTTCAAATATAGTCTGTGTTAGTAAATTCAAGGCTATTTATGAAATCCAGACATAAAACTGTATGACAACATTTCAGATGACTGTTTTATAGCCTACAGCTAATCAATCTGTCAGATTCTGCAGTGCATTACAGGTCTAAAGAAAATTATAAATGATAAATGATCTTAAATAAAACAAATACATTTATAGAGATGGTATATAAGTACATAATTTCACTCACCTGGGAAAAGGAGGCAACTTGAATGGTTTGTGAGCACAATTAAGTGCACACAGCATGCCATATCATCTGATAATTGTAAGAAATTATTCCAAAAGGCAGTTGACTGTGTAAAACCACATAAAACAAAACAAAAATATGATGTATATGCTGAGTTCAGCAGCTAATCAGCTGGAATCATCTGAGGTAAAGAGACAGCGACCAACGAAACCTACAGTAGCTGTCATTCAAGTGGACACGGCCTTAATTATGCAGACTCAATTTAACTTAATGAAAACGAAACGGATGAGTTATAAAAAAAAAAATTCACCCACCTCACAGTTGTCATGAAAGTTAATATTAATATTATCTATATGCATCAAAACCATCTTTTGTTTCAGGCTGTAAACATGCTTTTATCAGCTGTAAAAATGGCCAACTTAGCATTGCAGTCAGTGAACATCTGGATTTCCTGAAGCCAGCCCCCAAAGGCAAGTCGATGAATTGCAGTTTCTGTTACTTCCATATTTGCTTCACGAGGGAGAGCGGGAGGTTGCCGCTTGGGCTGAATGTGTAATATGGTTAAGGAAAAAAAAATGTCAACGGTTTGCATTTCAGGTCACCAAAACATTATTATCATGTGTATGAACAGCCAAAACATCTGTTAAAAGGATAATTCACCCAAAACTGAACATTGTAATCATTTACTTACCCTCCACTTTTGCTAAACTTATTTAAGTTCTTCTGATAAGGATATTTTGAAAAAAAAGCAGGAAATAGCTGGTATTTTTCCCTTACTTTGGGTCAATGGATACTGGTTTTTAAAAGTATATACTTTTGTGTTCAGTGGAAAAAGAAAACTCATAAAGGGTTGGAACCGCATAAGAAAATGTAAATGGCGAACACAATTAAAATTTTTAAATGAATTATCATTTTAGGGCACTGTATTTTGCTGGTTGTGCTGCATTTTTCTGATACTGATCGGACTCAGGCGATGCGGTGGCGCAGTAGCTAGTGCTGTCGCCTCACAGCAAGAAGGTTGCTGGTTTGAGCCTCGGCTGGGTCAGTTGGCGTTTCTGTGTGAAGTTTGCATGTTCTCCCTGTGTTCGCGTGGGTTTCCTCCGGGTGCTCCGGTTTCCCCCACAGTCCAAAGACATGCGGTACAGGTGAATTGGGTAAGCTAAAATTGTCCGTAGTGTATGAGTGTGAATGAGTGTGTATGCATGTTTCCCAGAGATAGGTTGCAGCTGGAAGGGCATCCACTGCATAAAACATGTGCTGGGTAAGTTGGCGGATCATTCCGCTGTGGCGACCCCGGATTAATAAAAGGATTAAGCCAAAAAGAAAATGTATGTATGTATGTATGTATGATCGGACTCATTTGTTGTCCTTGCTTCTGTTTGATTCACTAAAAAGTGTCAGTTCATAACAGTTATTGGTTTGGAAAAAGTGTTTATGCTGGTTGCTCAGTTCTGACTTGAAAATTTGCAGACTTACTTGTGTCATTTATAGAGGAGGCTGGTTAATGGGCGAGACTGGGGTGCCATCATTGTCATGTTTTCCAGAAATGAAGGCTAATGCAACATACATGATGAGTGAGGAAACCCAAGAGCTGTGGGAGTGGAACAAGACTTGTGCCATGAATGAGTGACGTCTGAGAGGCACACCAGAGTTGAGTATAATGGGAGGAATGAGAGGAGTAACTACAGTAGAAGATATGGGAGGACCAGTTCTAGGATGCATAATGTTGCTGTTTCCATATGTTTGAACAGCAGTCATCTCTGAGGTTTGTTATTGTTCGCTGGTTTCCGTCTCTACCTTTCCCATTTTATAAACTGTTACATTGGTGCCAAAAACTGTGAAGAAGGAGGGATGTCATGTTTCAGAGCCTTCACTGTTGAGGAGGCAGGGATGCTGGAGCAATGGACAAATTAGGATTAAAAGCTTACTACTGCTGTTGTCCTGGGAAGTAGAGGGCTGGCTGCCGTTCCTGTGGAGGTACAGAGGAGGTTCAGGTATTGCTGCAGACCATAGTCTGCTGCCATCATCCTTGTTGGAGAGGGTAGAGGAAAGGCAAACAAAAAGGATGCTCCCTGCTGAGAGCTTATAGATCAGGGGTGCCCAATCCTGTTCCTGGAGATCTACCTTCCTACAGAGTTCAGCTCCAACCCTGATCAAAAACAACTAAACCAACTAAGCACATGGTTATTAAAGACAGGTGTGTTTGATCAAGGTTGCAACTAAACTCTGCAGGAAGGTAGATCTCTAGGAACATGATTGGGCACCCCTGATGTAGATGAATAAATTGTCATCGTCCACCAGAAGGAGTGAGGTCCTCTCAGCTAGAAGAGGACTCGCAGCAGTGTGTAAGAAGACCAGACCAAGTATCTCTCTTTTTTCCTCTCTCATCCTTCGATTTGCTTTCTCTCCCCTTGTCTGTCCTTTGCTCCATGGCTGCCTTAATGTCCCTGCTGGAGAAGGGGGATAAGGGGAGTAGAGTCTCGAGGGCGCCCCAGCCTGAGATATATGTGATGACCGGGCCAGGGCCGAAAGCTGTGGGAATGAAACGAGGCCAGAGGAAGAAGTGTTAATAGGTGACACCTGTACACCACACCAATCTCAAATCCCTCAAGGGGGCTCGGGGCAGATAAAAGGAAGGGTTGACAACAGTACGACATAAGAGGACCTAGCCTTGGGTATTTTGTGTCACTGTATGGTTGCTTAAGTGGCAGTCGTTCATGAGGAACATTTGGTTTTTTAATTTATGGTATGGTTGAGGTATATGTTGAATACACTCAAGAAAATACTTTCCCCGCCCTGTTCAAATTATTTAAAATGAGTGGAAACAACTTAATTGTTTACGTTTTTTTGGGACATTTTTTTTTTCTGAAGTTGAGACAACTTAATTTTTTAGGTTCCATCCACTTATATTTGTAGAAATTAATAAGTTAACTTAATCGATTTGTGTTGAGACAAAATGGATGAATAATGTGGAACCCTGCATTCTTTATAGTGTACACCAGGAGTGTCCAAACTTGTGCTGCGTCTCAATCCGCATACTATCCATCCTAAATAGTATGTGAAAGTAGAATTAGTATGTCCCAAATCGTAGTATGTTGAAAAGAGTATGCCAAAAACTCCCGGATGGTTTACTATTTCCGGTCAAAATTTTAAGTGTAGAAGCGTCCATACTCTAACCGCTGATATTGCCCACAGTACATTGCGCGTTGGACGTGAATTCGATTAGAACTACAAAACGCGGGTGAAAAGTGTAAACAAACTACAAACATGACGGACGCGCGAGACCAACCGTCAAGCAGAGAGGCTTCGGTAAAGATGTTTGTATGACTGTTAATTACTATCTAGCCCACTGGAGAATATTTAAATACCGCTGTCTGTGTTATATTTCATCTGCAACAACAATACTGAACTTATATAAAGACGTGTTTGGACATTACCGTCTGAATGCAGAATTATCCAAACACCTGAGGAGATTTCTCTGCATAAAAGAATCGTGAATGGGAGATTATCCTGCTGCTGCTTCTCCAATAAGGTAGGAAATTAAATACGACAGAAAGATGGATGATTGACAGGGCTCTAACTAAGCAACACAACGATCTGTGAAACGAGGAAGTAGTATGTCCCAAAGCTTGCATACTTTTCTGTTACTCACTCAAAAGTATATATTTTTCGTCCACAAAAAAAGTACATACTTTTAGGTCGTAGTATAAGTATGCGAATTGGGACGCAGCATTGGTCCTGGAGGGCCGGTGTCCTGCATATTTTAGTTCCAACCCCAATTAACCACACCTGAACCAGCTAATCAAGCTCTTTCTAGGTATACTAGAAACCTCCAGGGAGGTGTGTTGAAGAAAGTTGGAGTTAAACTATGCAGGACACCGCCCTCCAGGACTGAGTTTGGACACCCCTGGTGTACACTGTAAAAAAATGCAGGGTTTCACATAATTCGGTAACACTTTATTTTGATGGTCCATTTGAGTATTAGTAGACTGCTTAATATCTGTTGACACTGCTCCTTCAACAGACATTTAAACTGACTATAAGAAACTTTGCAAGTACATGTCAATTTATACTAACCCTAACCCCAACCCTAACGCCAACCAAGGGCTTAATTTGTGCCGGCACCTCAATTTACCGTTCCCCCTCCTCAACCGCCTTTGTCCCCCATCCGCTGTTCACTTTCGCTCTTCCGGACCCCCAACCCTCTTCACTGTAAAGTACGCACTGCTCGTGACTAAATAAAGGCCGCCAATGTGATCATGCACTCCAACGTGCTAAATGGCAGATGTAAAAGCGTAATAACGCCTCATGCTCGTTTTTTGGTTTTGACACACTTTTTTGCCACTTTTGTTCACATGCACAGAGCTGCTGAAGTTACAGTACACACCACTTGGAGGTGCTCAAGCGCAAAACTGTCAATGCAAGCGCACATTGAAGAAGATGCCCAGAGGCGATGTGAACGTGAAGCATGCCATCCAAGCTTGTTTGAATCGCCAGTAGCTTTAACAACAAGCGTGTCAACTTTCTCTCTTCTTCTTCTTCTGTTACAAGCGGGTGTCAGAAGCTTAAAGTTGTGTTGCGCCACCCTGTGCACCGGGGTCTTTCTGCTTTTCATTAAGCCCCATCTAACATCAAGCAGTGATTTTTGCATACTCTTCTGCTCAACGCCAGTGAAAATTGCTTGGGCTTGAATGCAGAAAACTGTATCGAAAAATGCTGACGATAAACGCAAACAAAAAACGTCCCGGCCTTAACAGTCTACTTATAATTTAATGATAATTAGTTGGCATGTGGATGCAATTTAACTTAAATTCAACAAACAGACCATCAAAATAAAATGTGACCCATAATTCATTAATATTCAATTCATTCACAATTTAAGTTAGAACAACATAAAGGAAGTGGACTGAACATAAAACAATTAAGTTGTGCCAAAAAAACACTTAGGAATTGCGTTGTTTCAGCTCATTTTTAAATTAATAGTTTGAACAAACAACCAATGCCATTTTTTGAGTGTACTTATCATTTTTATTTTTGGCCTCACAATTGACTCTTGACTATTAGCCAACCAGGGGTGCGTTTCCCCAAAAACATTGTTATCCAACTAAGGTCGCAAGTTCTGTCGTTAGAAACATAGTTCGTTGATTTTGCAGTTTCCCAAATCCATCGTTCCAACGAACATTCACAAACTACGTCACAAGCTTGTGCACTTGCAGCTACACCTCTGGAGCTGTAGTTAGAAACATAGTTCCTGGCTGTGTTCTATTCCCACTTATCCCCCCTATAGCCTATTCGTTTAGAACATTTTAACATTTAAACTTGGAATGCTTAAAAATAAAAAAGCATTAAAGTCATCTCTCTTAGGTGTAATTTGCTTTCAAAGTATTTTTACAGTTCAGTTTTAGCGATCTTCATGTTTAAAATTGTGCTCCCTTTGCAGTGCACTTTGAAAACATTGATGCCATTTTGAACACAGCCTCATGATGAAAGCTATAGATGACCTATTATTTAAAAGCGGAATTTATGTCTCCAAAGCTTGTGAAAACAAAAAACATAGCACACATTAATACTTTTAATCGATAGTAGATTATTTATTAAGTATCTGTACTGTATATGACATGGGCCTGTTGGTTAGAACATTTCTGCAGTGGTTTGCATGTGACAAATTGTAAAATAGACTTTTCAAAAAAATTCAAAATAAACAAACAATATCCTACTTAATAATAATCATAATAATCATCATCATTAATATTATTATTAAAGTAGGATTTTTATCATTTCTTAATAAATAATAAATGTTAAATTTCATTTTTTAATAAATAGCATCATTATTTATTTATTTATTTATATATGAGATTAGAATACGTGTTAGCTTTAGTAAGTGGTTTTATGTTTTAGATTAGAATATGTAATGTTCTCAATAATATTTGTAAAGGAAACATAGGTCCTATATGTGCCATTTACATATATTTTAATTAATATTGAAAACGAGTGCATGTTTTTAGCAAAACTAATATTGGATTTTTTTTTAATGCATGTGCGTGTATAACTATATAATTTGCACAAATAAATTAGGGGTTTCTTCTCTAAAGAAGTAGTGTTTCCCCCCAGTTTAGAGCATCATTATGGACGTTTTACATTATAACTAACGTGGTTCAAACGATGGATCTGCGACAGAGAAACTACGGGTTTTGGGAAACACTCGTCACTACATCGTTCTTTTCCCAACCAATGCATCGTACTATGATAGTTCACGACTTAGTTCAAGAGTTATGTCGTTGTTTGGGAAACGCACCCCAGTACCGCAAGAGATTATTCCTGTTAAAGTAGTTCCAGAAGTTAAAGTTTCAGGTCAACAACATTTCCACCAAATGAATGAAAATTCAGTCTTACCTTGACAAAAAAAAAAAAAAAATGATGAAAGTGATATTTCCAGTATTATAATTACTATTTTATAATTGCTATTTATTACTAAGTTGTCATGGACGGAGATTTTCTTTTCCCCCCTATCATGACGTACATCCAATTGAAACAGTTTCTGAAATTAGAATTAGGGCGGTGTATGATTTCATCCTTTGGGAATTGGTTTGCTGGAAGGTGGGCATTGCTACTGTAACAAAATTGAAGAAGATTTGAATGCCAGTTTGTCTTCAGTTCATCTGTCATGAATCACTGTCATCACCCTCTGGTGCAGAATGTTTTCAGATCCCCGATGATGACAAGAATGAGAAGCAAAATTTTACAGACGGAATAATATCATATTTTCTCCAAACACTCCATCAGATCTTTATTACATCATCACAAACACATTCAAGCCCATGAAAGTGTTTGCTGGTCTCAAAAAATGTCCCTCGGCTGTCCTACACCAAGTGCGTTACTGGCCTAAGGAGATAAACTGATCTTGAATCTGCCCATATGGAGCAACTGCTCACAGAAGCATGTGCTGAGTGGGACTGCAATCCAAACACACACATACACACGCACACGCCTCCTGCAGCCACCTGCTGGTCCGCTGGTCATATTGCAGTCCTGATGAATAATGGATGTCCATCTGGAGACAACTACCAACAATAACAAAACAGGCAAAACAAGTAAACCGATGCTGTACACTGCCATTCCTAATTAAAATTAAAAATACAGTTACATCATTTCATTTCATATAGCTCAGATTTAAGAATACGATTTCAAATTTACAGGACCTGTATCTGCTATTGAGATGGATGGGAATGCTATAGTATTATAAACCACAATAGACAGGTCATCTATTTTTATAATAACTAATTTCTTAAAGACCCTCACATACACATTGACATAAAGGGTAAATAAATTGTGATGCTACTCCTGAGAATGTTTTTATTTTTTTGGCTTTGAAAGTCCTTTAGCATTTTCCAGTTGCTGCTTATGCCTCATGAATGCAAAATGCCAGTTACAATCCTAAGGCTAGGGACTTAAAGCTTAAAAAAAGAGCATATACATACTGTACGTCACATGATGATTTAATCCTGCTTTTCTCTTTCCTAAGTTCTCTTCCCACACTTTTTGAGAGCTACGTGGATACATACTGAGTTCAAGAGAGAAAAGGCGACAGAATGAAGGCTAAAGTGGAGTATGATCTTAACATCATTGTTTTGCTAATGGAAATGGTCACTGCTGGAAAGCGCCGTGATGGTGTTGAGAAACATGGACCAGGGTTTCCTTTTAAGAAGATCTCTCTGATCTGCTTCTATCGCCATGGCCTTTTGAATTCACGTATATATTCATACAATTATGTTACTGCTTTCTAAAGTACTCTACCCTGCCGAGTTCACCATTTTAAAGCAGCCTGTTTTCTGCTATCCCGGAATGGACAAACTGGAAATACAGCTCAATTCTGGTCAGCTCCAAAGCCTTACAAATACCATTAAAGAGATAGTTCAGAAAATTCTGTCTTCATTTCTTTCTTCTGTTGAACACAAAAGGAAATATTCAGAATAAAAGCTGGAAACCGGCTCTGACTTCCATAGTATTTTTTCACTACTACACCTGACAAAAGTCTTGTTGATTATCCAAGTTTTAGGAAAAACAATAACTTGACATCTAGTTGATCATTTGGTATCAGAAGTGGCTTATATGAAAGGCAAAGGCCTCTAGATTACGCTTATTTTACCAAAATAAAATGTGATCATGGCTTGATTTTTAATTATCTAATTAGGACAGTAAGGTCTGACTTTGCTGAGACAAAAGTCTTGTCACTTAACAGAAATAATGTACAGTATAGAATATAAAGTCATGGTGCAGTGGGATAAGAAATAATATTGTGTATGACTCTCATGAACTTGGACGACTGCATCCATACATCTCTGCAAGGACTCAAATAACTTAATAATAAAGTCATCAGGAATGGCAAAGAAAGCGTTTTTCCAGGACTCCCAGAGTTCATCAAGATTCTTTGAATTCATCTTCAATGCCTCCTCCTTCATCTAACCCCAGACATGCTCAATAATGTTCAAGTCTGGTAACTGGGCTGGCCAATCCTGGTGCACCTTGAACTTCTTTGCTTTCAGGATCTTTGATGTGAAGGCTGAAGTATGAGAAGGAGCGCTATCCTGCTGAAGAATTTGCTCTCTTCTGTGGTTTGTTAAGTCAAGTCATTATTTGTTGCTCGTACAACTGGGATTGACAACAAGACTTTAGTCAGGTAGTGTATGGAAGTGAATGGTTACTAGGTTACAGCTTTTAAAATATATTGTTTTTAGGTTCAGTAGAAAAACAAAAAACTCAAAGGTTTGGAACCAATTTAGAGCAAGTAAATAGTCGGTAACTTTTCATTTTTGGGTGAACTATCCATTTAAGCTACAATGTACTGAGCATTATGAACTAGTGTAGATATGTAACACCAGAAAACCATACAGTATAGGTCTAAATAGACCCATGGATTATAATTGGATTTAGATTTGTATGTTTTGAATCTGTCCCAGCTCTGACAGAATTTTCCATAATTTATAAAATTTTTCTCTGAAATTGACAGAAATTTTAGTCATTTTCAGCACACCACCACTATGGAATTGGTAAAATTTACTGTTACTTCTGACAAAACTTAACAGCTTTTGATAGAATCATCTATAATGTTTGAAGGCTTTCCCAAAACTGAGAGAATTTGCCATTTTTCATGACACAACACTTATTAAATTAATAAAAAGCAAATACTTATTTATGAGATAATGCGCCTCTGCCACATTGCCACATTTTTCCAGAATTTATTACAAGTAAACATAAACCACCACCAAAATAGCAGATCTTTCCAGCAAATATGGCAAATGCATCCACACCATTGCCAGAATTTTCCAGCATTTGTGACAAATGCTTGCCCCAATTGCCAGAATTTTCCAGCATTTGACAAATGCTTTCCGCCCAATTAACAAAGTTTTCCAGCAAATATGACACATTTCTTTGCCATTGGCAGACTTTTCCAGCATTTGTGACAAATGCTCACCACATTTGCCAAAATATTCCAGCATTACAAATGCTTCCCTGTCATTAACAAAATATTCCAGCATATGAAAATGCATCACCACCATAGACAAACTTATCTGTCATATATGACATGACATTTCCCCACCATTGACAGAATTTTCCAGCATTTATGACAAATGTTTTTCCACCGCTGACAGGATTTTTTTTGTCATTTATGATACAACATGTCCCTACCATCGGCACAATTTTTCATCATTTATGACACAACACTTCCCCGTTATTGACATAACATGCTAGCAATCCATGTCTTAACCATTTTATAGTAGCAGCACTGCTATTCTAAGACATTACATCATCTCTTGATCCAAAAACCAGCAAAAAATAAGCAAAAAACAAAATGACAGAAGCATTGCTTATGCACACGTAATCCAATCCAACATCTTTCAACAGCATATCCATCAAAATTGTCTAATGCTACCAAATGAAATGTCAAACCCAAGAGGATCTAAACAACTACACAAGCATTCTTGGAGATGATGGAGGTTTTGATGATTTAGGTTTTAATCATTACTCTGAATTTGAATACAATTCAATTTGGTTCAATCTTATTTTATTATTATTAATAGATTATACATATGGTAGTAGGTATCAAAAGGCTTCTATATCAGCATGTTCATACTGTCCCTTTAAAGATATTTCAGAATCAGATTTCTCTTGTGCTTTAGATTGGGCACTTTATTAAAAATGAGTGCATAGATTGAGTACGCTTGCATCAGAAAATCTTAAAATAATATTACATATCCAGTGTGCTTGAAATCTCCAGCATTCATTTACTTCACTGTGCGCTTCACTCGCCTTTCAACGAAACATTGTGAAGAGGCAGAGACTGTTAACTAAAAGGCATTTGATTACAGTCTAAAATGAGCAGCTGCTGAGAGCTTCTCCAGCCGAGAGACACAGGAACACTTTGACTGAAACACTTTGACTTTCTACATCTTTCTTAGATGTTCTGCAGCACAATGTGAAGAATCTGTGAGGGGATACTTTGCTGGAAAAAGTTTCAACCGTAAAAGAGGCAACAATAAGAAGCATCTCATCTGATTATGTTGGTCTGTTGGATTTTTAGTATTTAATATGATCAATATGTAAATTTAAAAGGCACCAACTATTGTATTTGCACAACATACAGTATAGAACACCATGAAATGATTCTGAAAGATTTAACCAGGCACCTAATCTAAAGGTTATCACAACTAACTGGAATAATTTCCAAAGGGAATGCAGCTCTTCAGTGGGATTTTACAACATAGGCTGCATTCAGGTCACCTTGGTCAAAGAAAGGTGGTAGGAAATGATAAACAGAGACCTCACAATGAGGTGTTTATGCTTCTATATTCATGAAGTTTCTGAAGAATATGTCTGACTGCATGTTGAATATACAATACTATTATATTTGCTTCAATTAAAGAAAATTTGAGTAAGTTGTACAATACTTTTTTAGTTTTTTTACTTCAAAAAGAAGAAAAAATAACTTGCCAGTTCTTTGTAATTCTGAAACTTCCAAGCAGTATAAAATTGACTAGCAAGAAAAAATTAGATAATGATTTAGCAAAATAACATTTTTCAAAAACACTGCATACAATGTTAGTTATATGCTGTAAATATAATATTTAGTTAAACATTTATTTATTATTAATAAAATAAATTCTTTCCTTTCCACTTTGTTACACCCAAAAATAATTAGATTTTTTTTTGCTTTAAATTAAAACTTTACAGTCATTCCCTTTTTCTTTTTTTTTGTCTTTTCTGGTTCTAAGCTACAATAAATCAGTCCCAAGCAGAAATAAAAAGGTAAACAATATCAGTTGATAATATAGCAAGTTTACACTCTCTGGGGTGATACCTTTTCAAAAGGTACTTATTTGTACTTGAAGGGTCCATTGGTATCTCAAAGGTATGTATTTGTACCTAAACATGTCAAGAGGTACACATTTTACTTTTTAGATACTAATTTGTACCCTTGAGGTATTAATAATGACCATTTAGTTACAAATGTGTACCTTTTTAAAAGGTACCACCCCAGTGACAACACTCGTACCATTATTTCTGAGATCAGAGATGCCCAATCTAGGGTCTGCGGGCCAAAGTTGGCCCATGGTAACTTTTGATTTGGCCCGCCATCCCATCTGAAAAGAGAAGGAGAATGATGGGGATGGTTAAGAGACTGTCATTTCTAATTTAATGTAACATGTAGTTTGTTTGTTTGTTTCTTTTATTGCTGAAATGAAATGTTTCAATAAATTTTTTTAAACAAATCAGATTTCTTTTTAAAGTAAATACTGTCACATGACAGATAGAAGACAATGCAGAGAGAAATCAGTGAGAAAATGAAGGCAAAGGCAGATTCTGCTTGACTAGTGTATTTAGCATTGATTCCACTGTGATATAAATATGATTTTTTTTTTTTTTTTATTGGAGAAAGTTATAATTTTAAAAATTCTACTGCATTAGTTAATACAAAAAATATGAAAAAATGACCTATGGCAACTTTAATGTAATATAGTTTGGTATATTTACCTTCTTCCAATGGCTCTCAATGATATTTGTTTTTGTTCCTTCATGCGAAAACTTTTGGGCATCCCTGCACTAGATTATACATACAGTGTGCACAGCAAATTTCAGCCCTATTTTTTTTCAAAATTATACATAAATATTCAATTGTTTTACACTACATAGTTTGCCAAAAAATGGACATCAGTGGATGTTTTGATTGCACAAACCTAGAACTTTCTAAAAGAGAACAGGTGTGCACAGCTATACAGATACATTTTTAAAAATGTATCCTTCCAGTACATATCAGTACAGGGTTAATTATGGCTATATTTGACTAACTACTTTTTATTTCTATTGTACTTGAACTGCTTTAGCTTGCAGCGTGATTTGGGCTAATTTCAAAGTAGCTTCCTCAAAACAACTGTAAAAGGAACAGGGTATGAACAAGAACAGGATGTTTCAGCTGGCCTGAAGCAACCTTTATATCAACAACAGATCTGATGTCAGAATTACAACACCTTCCAAACAAATCAGCACTTGGAAGGTTACATCCATTAGTCATTAGTCAAAGGCATTCTGGTTTACTAGATCTTTCTCTGCTGCCATTTCACATGTCAAACAAGTCAAAATGATATATCAAAGAACCAATGCTATATGCCAGCAACATTAGCAAAACACTATAGCATACCTTATGGGTATGTGGAGAAGCTAAAACACAAGAAACTTCAACAAAAACTGAAATGACAAGAAGATACAAACCACAGTGACTTAGACAATATTATAATTAAAACTGCTCAGATTAAGAATCTAGCATATAAACTTTTTTTTTTTTTTTTGGATTAGCTTAATTCAGCTAAAGTTACTAAAAGTAAACAAATCCAGCCAATTTGAGTGCTATACTCGATTTAATTCGCGTTATCAGTATTTATCAGCTGATAGATATGGGCCAGTAGGGGCCTTCTGTGCCTACTAGTAGGCTCAGAAGGCTGTTATCATCCATCCACATGGTTAATCAGCTATATATCACATACGGCTGCGGCCAGAAGTTATCGAGAATTATTTAGATTATTTATAAAAATTTCCCATTAATTGTATTTTATTAGCATCTACCCCTACTCCAACTCTAAACCCAACCATCACCGTAATGTAAAAACAGATCTGGATCTGGAGTTTTCTCTATTAGTATAGCTGATTAACCATGTAGATGGATGATAACAGCGCCTACTAATAGGCTCAGAAGGCCCCTAATGGCCCATATCTATCAGCTGATAACCACTGATAATGCCCATTTAATCGAGTGATAACATTTAAAGCGGGTGACAAATCAAATTAAGCCGTGGGGAGTATTTCAGTCACATCATTGAAGTGCAGTATAACATACACCTCTTAAATTACACTATTACCATTGTAAATTTTTGCCATACTTTGCGACAGGATAATCAAACACATGGCAGGGGCTTGACTGCAAACAAACGAGCCTTGAACAAGAAATTGGGTCACATTTTGTTTTAATGTACATTACATTTAGCTGCTAATTAATAGTTAGTAAGCTAGCAGTTAATATACTTTATAAGTGCTATAATAAACAGTTAATATCTTAATAACCGATAACCCTGTAGTCAATGGTGTCAATTGTTAATTAAACTAAAGCGTTACTAGAAATTATATCCACCCTCGTCTGACGTTTTTTAAAAAAGATTAAAAGTGAAACACCCAAAACTATATATGGTACCATAACAAAAATGACTAAAATGTGAGTTTCTGAAGGGAATGTTGGATGTCGTTGTGTGGAGATATAATGATGTTGCATTATCAATATTCAATTTACATAATGTATATTGGGAACATGAGTATTATTCCATATATTGGGAATTATGAGTAATATTCCAAAAGCAACTCATGTAAACACCTCACTATTGTGTTATTCAGCAATTAAATGTTTAATTTAAACTCCTGCATCATATGCACTGCACTGAAATGTTTACTTGATCATCTTGCATTGTTGGATAATATTGAAAAAAATTCTCCCCAGACACTACCTCCAGCTCCTACTGGGGGATCCTCAGGCGTTTCCAGGCCAGCCGAGAGACATAGGGCGTACTCACACTATGCTATCCGAACTGTGCTCAGGCCCGTTTCCCGGATCGTTTGAGAAGTGTGAGTGCTCTGATTCGGGCTCAGGCACGGTTCACTTGGCCGGTCCTGGCTCGGTTGGAAGAGATGTGCCAGAGCGCGGTTCACTTGGGCTTTGGTGCGGTACGCTTGTAGTGTGCAAAACGCGCCTGAGCCCGAAACTGAAAGCGAGACGTGATTTTTAAGGGACTGTTTGATATGGATTAGTTAATTATTCGTACTGTTCAATGAACGCAAACTGTCATAGTTTATTAAAGACTCAAACCCCTCACTGCATGACAGCTGCACCTTCAGCAAACCTCCTAATTCCTGCAGCACGAGGACTTTATGATTGTTTATGAGCGTCAAAAGTGGCTGATCTGGTTGATAAAATACTTGACTGCGTGTCGCCGCATATCAAACAACTTAAACGATAAAATAATCTCCACTGTGCTGAGCGAGAGCGCTTACTGAACAGCGCATCATCGATGACGTAAGCATGCCCAGGCCCGAATGTGATGCGAGTGCGGGCCATCGGGGGAGACGGGAGGGGGGACAAACATGCTTTGACCTGGTTCAAGGCAACTGTACATAGTGTGAGTACGCCCATAGTCCCTCTGGCATGTCCTAGGTCTTCCACGAGGCCTCCTCCCAGTGGAATACGCCTGAAACACCTCCCTAGGTAGGCATCCGAAACAGATGCCCGAGCCACCTCAGCTGCCTTCTCTCAATGTGGAGGAGCAGCGGCTCTATTCCGAGCTCCTCCCGGGTGACAGAGCTCCTCACCCTGTCTATAAGGGTGCGCCCTGCCTCTCTGCAAAGAAAACTTATTTCGGCCGCTTGTATCCGAGATTTTGTCCTTTCGGTCATGACCCAAAGCTCATGACCATAGGTGAGAGTAGGAACGTAGATTGACCGGTAAATCGAGAGCTTTGCCTTTCAGTTCAGCTCCTTCTTTACCACAACGGATCGATACATGGACCGCATTACTGCTGCCGCTGCACCAATCCACCTGTCCATCTCACGTTCCATCCTTTCCTCACTCGTGAACAAAACCCCAAGATACTTGAACTCCTCCACCTGGGGTAAGGACTTTCCTCCTATTATTTTTATATTCTCTTATTATTTTTGGGGAATTTAATTTGCTAGACTCAAGAATGATCCCAATACAAATGTAACTCTTTATTCCACTGTTCTTTTTTAAGCCTCACTGATCAATCAGTCCATAAATAGAATTTGTATCCGCAGTCATCTCTGTGTGCATAGCATGACAAAAAATGATCTGCTCTTTGTAAAATTAAAAGCGAAACACGCATAACTGTATATGGTATATTATAACAAAGACCAACTGGGGACGTAATGGATGTGCCTCAAATATATCTATGTACTATGTAATGTAACAAGTATAATCTAATATAACAGGAATATTCTAAAAGCAGCTCATGTAAACACTTAAATCATAACATTTACTTATTCAGCATGTAAATTCAATTATAATTTGATTACCGATGTCCATGTAAACTTACCCAGTGTTGTCCATCAGGGAAGTCCTCCTGCCAGGAGTGTAATAATAGCTCTCAGACTGAATCTCCAGGTCTCGTCCAGGTGCCGCTTTTCAAGGGTGATGGACTGTCTTTTGAGAGCTGGCATTGAGCCCGGTTTAGAAGCCCAGCTGCTCCAATCCCATTGACATCAATCTGCAACGACCAGCCCAGGATCACACCTCATAAACACAGATGTCAGTCTACGGGCAAGAGGGCTAAACATAAACTAAAGAGACTGCTGTCAATGCAATATCTCATTATAATATAGATAATATAGTTAACGATAACACAAATCTTAACTGCAGATGAAATATTTGGCAAGAGCTTCAGGGTTTTGGAGGTGATGTTAATATACAGTATAATAAAGAATAAATGATCAATTTACTAATAGAAATATGACACTTTCTAAACTGACACATCAACAGACATATATAAAGTTATAATTGCTGTATATCCATATAACAAAATGTTAGCTAATGCAACTAAAATAACTGTTTTGACACATTAAAATGTAATTAAAAACATTTTAAAATACATAATGCTATAAAAATAATACACTTTAAATGTGTTTTACATTTTAGTTCATTTGAAAAGTTCTATATTTATGTTTGAGGCATTTTTATGCTTTCATTAAGCTTGTTTAATTGCTAATAATGTAATTATAATACAATTATTAATATTTAAAAGTTAAAAGAACTAAATTTATATTTTCACTACATTCATTATTTTGACTTATTTCAAATACATCTAATTTTAATAGATTTATTTTGCTATCAACTGATATAAAATATATATATATAACAATTATTCACAGGATGCAATAAATTGGTCAAAAATTGAAGAATGCTACTGAAAATGTTACAAAATGATAAATTAAAAAGTATATATATATATATATATACAGTTGAAGTCAGAATTATTAGCACCCCTTTGAATTTGTTTTTCTTTTTTAAATATTTCCCAAATGAGGTTTAACAGAGTAAGGAAATTTCCACAGTATGTCTGATAATATTTTTTTATTCTGGAGAAAGTTCTATTTGTTTTATTTTGGCAAGAATAAAAGCAGTTTTTAATTTTTTAAAAATCGTTTTAAGGTCAGAATTATTAGCCTCTTTAAGCTACATTCTTTGTCCATGGTCTACAGAACAAACCATCATTATACAATAACTTGTCTAATTACCCTAACCTGCCTAGTTAACCTAATTAATCTAGTTAAGCCTTTAAATGTCACTTTAAGCTGTATAGAAGTGTCTTGAAAAATATCTAGTAAAATATTATTTACTGCCATCATGGCAAAGATAAATATAAATATAATTTTTTTTTTTTTTTTTTTTTACAAAATATATGTATATATTTATACGTATAATGCCATAGACACTCACCGGCCACTTTATTAGGTACAACTGCTCATTAACACAAATTTCTAATTAGCCAATCACATGGCAGCAACTCAATGCATTTAGCCATGTAAACATGGTCAAGACAATCTGCTGCAGTTCAAACCAAGCATCAGAATGGGGAAGAAAGGTGATTTAAGTGACTTTGAACGTGGCATGGTTGTTGGTGTCAGATGGGCTGGTCTGAGTATTTCAGAAACTGCTGATGTACTGGGATTTTCACGTACAACCATCTCTAGGATTTACAGAGAATGCTCTAAAAAAATGAAAATATCCAGTGAGTGGCAGTTCTGTGGGCGCAAATGCCTTGTTAATGCCAGAGGTCAGAGGAGAATGGCCAGACTGGTTTGAGCTGATAGAAAGGCAACAGTAACTCAAATAACCACTCGTTACAACCGAGATAAGCAGATGAGCATCTCTGAACGCACAACACATCGAACCTTGAGGCAGATGGGCTACAGCAGCAGAAAACCACACCGGTTGCCGCTCCTGTCAGCTAAGAACAGGAAGCTGAGGCTACAATTCGCACAGGCTCATAAAATTGGACAATAGAAGATTGGAAAAATGTTGCCTGGTCTGATGAGTCTCAATTTCTGCTGCGACATTCAGATGGTAGAGTCAGAATTTGGCGTCAACAACATGAAAGCATGGATCTATCCTCCTTGTATCAACGGTTTAGGCTGCTGGTGGTGGTGTAATGGTGTGGGGAATATTTTCTTGGCACACTTTGGGCACATTAGTAGCAATTGGGCATTGTGTCAACGCCACAGCCTACCAGAGTATTGTTGCTGACCATGCCCATCCCTTTATGACCACAGTGTACTCGTCTTCTGATGGCTACTTCCAGTAAGAGAACGCGCTATGTCATAGAGCGCAAATTCTGTCAGACTGGTTTTTTGAACATGACAATGAGTTCAGTGTACTCAAATGGCCTCCACAGTCACCAGCTCTCAATCCAATAGAGCACCTTTGGGATGTGGTGAAACAGGAGATTAACATTATGGATGCGCAGCTGACAAATCTGCAGTAACTACCTGATGCAATCATGTCAATATGGGCCAAAATCTCTGAGGAATATTTCCAGTATCTTGTCAAATCTATGGCACAAAGGATTAAGGCAGTTCTGAAGGATGTATAATATAAAATATTACTAGTTCACCAAATCTCTACATGTATATTAGAAACATTTCTGAATGATCATAGATCATAAAATGGCTGCTGAAAACTAATCTTTCAAAAAAATTAAACATCATACCAACCATAAACTAAATAACACATAGAATCTTTAAAAGCAGCTCACACTAAATCATGCAAAAAGCAAAAAATAAAACCTCACAAATAACCTAAAATGACTGACAGCACTTTAATGAACACGCATTTCACACCGCAATTGAAAACTGATTTAGAAATATCCAAAATATTTCTGCACAAATATTTTTCTACCTCAAAGCAGAAATTGAATGCACACAATAACTTATGCACCTGCTCCCCTCTGACAAATCTGTAAGAAGAAGAGCCTTGAATAGTAAGAGGGCACCCGCTGCCTGAGCCGGCCTGGAAAAGTGCAATCTAATAACAGTCTAATCTCATTTCCATCTATATTGAATCGCCTTTACGATATGCACAGCTCAATGGGTGTTAGCCATTATAGTAGAGGATGAGCTGATCCAGCCTGCAGAGAGTAACATGGGAAGAAGAGTGGCCTTCCTTAACGGTGTCATCTCTTTCTATGTGGCAAATGGATGGCGGTCAGGTGTTAAATTGGCCGAGAGCGCTGATCTCCCACCTCGGTTCGTCTGCGCACCTTTGGCAGAGTTAACACTTCACCACAATTTTTTACCCTGCATGTCTTCTTGATGTTGCGAAACGAATAGATTTTGAAGCACAGACCAGCACATTCTGAATATTAAAATAACCGTCTCCTAAAATATGAAATATAAATATGAATTTTGTTATCAGACTCATCCTCATGGCATTGCAGCCAGCGTTTTCTTCTATAAAATGCTAAATATGTTGTTATTGGAGGATTGGGGGTTTTCATAGAAAGAAAGTGGATTGTGATTTATGCTGGCAAGCTCTAAAAATGGCACTGTAAGTAGCATAAAAGACTGTAATGTATTTCAAGTATTCTGAATCCATACAATGGGCGTGAATATTTAAAGGCATATTTTCCAAGGGGTATCTAAGATGTAGCCGCTGTTTGTCTTCTTCTGGAGAACATTAGAAAGATTTTCAGCTGATTATTGGTCCTTGGTGATTTAGAAAATGTAAATGTCAATGGCTACTGATACTTTGAGAGTCCAAAAAACATATACAGGCAAACCAAAATGAATCCTTATAGCTCCTGATGATAAACTGAGGTCTTATGAATTTTGTTTTGTCTGTAGAGTACAGTAAGCTGGGTGGCACAATGGCTTAGTGGTTAGCACTGCTGCCTCACAGCAAGAAGTTTGCTGGTTCGAGTCCCGGCTGGACCAGTTGGCATTTCTGTGTGGAGTTTGCATGTTCTCCCCTCTTCGCGTGTGTTTCCTCTGGGTGCTCTAGTTTCCTCCACAGTCCAAAAACATGTGCCAACAGTGAATTGGATTGAAAATGAATGCTTAAAGCCCTGCTCACACTGTGAGATTTTAGCCACGATCCTGTCATCTGAGACAAATTTGGGAAATCCTAAAAGATTCCTGAAATCCTAGGCTAAAATCTGTGATCTTTGATCGTTGGTTTGACATGTTCACCCCCTGCTCTTCACTTACCGATCGCCATCACGCCAACCCCCCCTCCCTGCTCTGCACTTACCAATCGCCATCCTCCACCCCCCCCCAACTCTTCACTTTCTTGATCGCATACTATGTGGCCAGATTAACAGTTACTTTTTCCCGGTTGAAAATGCTGTCCCAGTCCGCCCCTGTCACTGACATCCGCTTAGAGCCCGTTGTGATCAGATTTTTCCTCCGATAAAGTTCTGGCAGTGTCAGAAGATTTCAGCAGCTGCGATAAGTGTCAATCCAAGAACCAATCGAAGCTCTGAATTTGATGTTGCAATCCATGCGACAAATAAATGACCGCGGGGAAACGTCAAAACAGTTTTTTTCTTACTAGTTTTATTATTAAGACATGCCGTGTGCAAAATTGTCGCTACAGATTGTTTACATTTGCTGTGAGGAAGCATCTCAGAACGCGGGATAGTGAAAGTGTCACCGGTGGATGACGTCAAACTCTGGGGGCGTTTTCTTTCGTGTTTTGGCACGTCTTCATTGTCGTTGAGTCTGACTTTATGACAGCTGAAATCTTACAGTGTGACATGGGAGCCATGTTCGTGCAGTCTGACATGCTACAATCGTTCAGAATTATAAAAAAACATTTGCACAGTGTGAGCCGGCCTTTACATGTTTGTTTATATTACTGTTATTTTCATTTATAGCACGTCTTTTTTACATTGATATTTACTGTAATATATCTTGTTCAAGTACACTATGAACAGCAGCTACACTAATTGTTTTCTTTGTTCTCTATTTCCACCTGGGGATACTCATCCCGAGGCCTCTAGATGTGCAGCGCCATTGATGTGATGCAAGTCCTGTGAAGAGATGATGCCAACCATAGAGCAATTCTAGAGGTCTCCATAACCCTGGACCAGGCCGTATATACAGTATATATAGTGAAATATAGTGAAAGAATCAGTTCATTAACTTGAGTTTGAAAAATGCCATCTAAAACGTGTGTTTGGGAAAAAAACGTTAGCTAACTAGTGCCATTTCCCTTAGCTGAAAATGAGGTCTGGTATCTCTTTTTATTTTATTTTTATTTTCACTATCCATTCAGTCGGGTCACTCGGAAGGTGAAATGACAAATTTGTGTCACTTTCTTTTCACTGATAAGATATACAGCCAGGTACAATGTTCCTGTGTGACTTCACACTGTAAAACCCAACAGTCAACTTTATTAAATGAAATGACTTTAGTTAACTCAAAAGTGACTGACTCATTTTTGATGGTAATGAGTTAATTAAATACCTCATTACTTCAACTTAAATGGAGTAAATTCACAGTAGTCATTTAGATTAGTTTTTTTACTCAAATGAATTGTTGCAATTGGTTTCCTCAAATGGTTTGAGCTGCCTTAACTTATTGGGCTTTACAATACTCAGTTGGTTTGAGCTTTAACTGCAGCCTCGGTTTAGCTTTTAAAATAGCGGTTGAGTGAAATCAGTCTATAGCGCTATTTAAATAAAGATGAATTGAATTGGAGGAACTACATTAGTGTATGAGTGTGTGTGTGTGTGTGTGTGTGTGTGTGTGTGTGTGTGTGTGTGTGTGTGTGTGAATGTGAGAGTGTATGGATGTACTGGGTACTGGGTTGAGGCTGGAAGAGCATTCGCTGCATAAAACATATGCTGGAATAGTTGGCGGTTCATTTCGCTGTGACAACCCCTAATAAATAAGGGACTAAGACTAAGAAGGAAAATGAATAAAGGAATGAATGAATGAGTACAGTAAGCATCTTTGGAATGATAATTATTGTGAAAAGCACTATACAAATGAAACTGAATAGAATGTTTTTGACTGTCAAAGTGCAAATGTACTTACATTTCATGGACCACCAAGTTTCACAGCTTCTGCTAAAAAAAACTTATTTAATGTTCCACTGAAGTAAAATAAAGTCATCAACATCATGAATAGCCTGAAAATGAGTCAATTTAAAGCACTTTTTTGTGTGTGAACAATCTCTTTAAGTCAAGTTAATGAGCAATGACCATTTTCTCTCTTAATATCTTCCCATTAAAATGTCACGTTGTCACATTTTTTAACTTTTTCAGTTCATGACTGAATGTATGATTTTTTTAGTTGTAATACAATGTCTCCAGACTAATTTTGTTTTATAATTTGGAGTAGAACAGTTACAAGCACTACAGTTTTGGTAATAATAAGCAAATTTACTTACAGTACTTACTCCCAGGTTCGTTTATATCGAAGTTGATATTTAGCCGCACTATATTGGTGTTTCGTAATATCTCATTTTAACGAGGTGGGTCGTTAGCCCAATGCTCAACCCCCAACCTGGAGTACCAGGACATACACACATACACTACGGACAATTTAGCTTACCCAATTCCTAACCCTAACCTATAGTGCATGTATTTGGAGTTGTGGGGGAAACCGGAGCACCCGGAGAAAACCCACGCAAACATGGAGAGAACACGCAAACTCCACACAGAAATGCCAACTGACCCAGCCAGGGTTTGAACCAGAAACCTTTTTGCTGTGAGGCGACAGTGCTACCCACTGCGCCACAGTGCCACCCCAAGTCACCTCCAATATATTTTTAAATTACTGAGAAATTACATCAAACAAGGGAAACCATTGGTCAAAAATGAAAATTTACATACAAACCATCTACCAACCACAATGTTCAGATGCTATTTCAATTTTTAGCATGATTATAATTGAATTAAAGGCAAACTATTGATGGATTTCAAAGGAAGTAAAGGGGTACATTTATGCTGCCTTCAAAATTCTATCAGACCAAGGTATCAGAATAAATAAATGGTGGAAATTGGTCAAAAGTAATAAAACTGGTCCAAAAAAAAAGCACATTAACACACAGATTAAACACCAACAACCACTTGTCAGATGTCATATTCATACAGCTCTCTCAGTTGTCAGATTGTGGTATGATCGATTATTTTTACTTCCTCATGCTGCTAGTAAAGTCTGCCGTTTTTCTGCTTTTGGACAAAGCCAAATGTTCATTCATCATTGGCTAAACAAGTCCGTTAGATTCTTTTACCAACTCACAGAATACACATTCTTGAGCTCAGCTCGCTTACTATAATTTCAGTAAAAGATCCTCCAGAGAGTTCATTTACAAGGTTAAACTGCTTCACACAGAGGTAAACAGCCCTCTGAGAGGAGAGTTCAAGAGAGATTGCAGATTGTATGTTTCCAAGCCTGAATCCAATTCAGCAACTGTGTCTAATAAAGCTCAAGCCAATGGAACAGTAAAGTTGTGTAAAAAATGCAACTTCTAGAAAAAAAAAACATGTAGGTTTATGATCATTATATGCTATATTAACTCAAAATATTGATTCCTAAAGCTAATTTTAGATTTTTCTAAGCTGTTTTGTGACTTGACTGTAAATGTTCTTTTAGGGGTAATGTCTTAAAGGGGTAGTTCACACAAAAAAGAGTATTTAGTCACTGTTTACTGATCCATAAGTATAGTTGAAAACCATTTTGAGTTTCTTTATTTCTGTTGAACACAAAAGATGATATTTTGAAGCAAAGCTGAAAACTAGTAACCGCAGACATCCATAATAGTAAAAACAACAGTCAACAAAAAGTCAAACAGGTTTGGAAGTACAGGGTGAATAAATTATGACAGAATTTTATCAGTTTGGATTGAACTATTTAATCAAATTTAGTATGCAACTAATCTCCAATTAATTAATCGATACACCAAATCAATTGACAAGTCTTATTAAAATGTGTGTGTGTGTGTGGACCTATGACCTGTTTGCATGAGGTAACGTTTCCTCACCTCCCTTGTCTGTTACAGAGATTCTTGTGGATCCACACACAAGAGTGTTAAGGCTGATTTATACTTCTGCATCAAGCCCACACGTATGCTCCAGCGCCTCTCAAAAAATTTAACTACACGTCGCAACGTGTTTACGGGCTCTATTTTGACGATCTAGGCGCAAAGTCCAAAGCGCAGGGGGCAAAAGCATTAAGGGCATGTCAGAATCCACTTTTGCTATTTTAACAATGGAAAAATCTGCTTTGTGCCTCGGCGCATGGTCTAACAGGGTTGAGCTTATTCTCTTAATGAGTTATAGGTGTGTTTTGAGAATAAACCAATCAGAGTCTCATCTCTCATTCCCTTTAAGAGTCAGTTGCGTTGCGCCATAGCGCATTTGCTATTTACATGGCAGACTTTGTAAGTGAAAAAACTAAGCGCTTTAATAGCAAGAAAACAGTTAAACAGAGCATCTGCAGTGCAAGAATGAGAGATGAGCCTCCTCATTCTTTACATTCACTCTCTTCTGTGGATAAGAAAACATCATGTTATAAGCACAGACATCCATTAACCTATTCATGATTTCGTTTGTTAAGTGCAAAGATTTGTTTCAAAACAATTTCTAAATTCAGTTCTAATTTCCAGCAAACAAATAAATGAACAATAATAACGAAGTGTGGTCAAAAAAACTGAGTTATATCCAAACACACATGCTATGCCCCATATGGTCTAAAACCTGACAGGTGGGCAAATCTAAGCTTGTTTTTAGTAAAACAAATATAAATATGCATATAATAAATAATACTACGACTAATATAACAACATATACAAAACCAAATTGTGATGAATAAACTAAAAAAGCCCCCCGAGATGAAGGCATGAAGGCAGTGGTTTTTATATTTATGTAGAAAATAATAATTTTGTAATATTCTAATCCTTTAATTCTTTTTTATTTGTAAAGATATTTGCGTATTGCTCTACATCCTGTGTGTATTAGGCAATGTTTAAGCAAGGCGCACAACTAACACGCTCTTTGCTGGACTTTAGACCTCCTCTCACCTGCTCTATTGTGCAGTCTATTTTAATTCTGCAATATAGCAATGAACCAGCAATGCGCCCTTACACACCTCCTTATTTAGACCAGAACGCCTATGGGCGCACATATGAGCGTAAATGCATTTGCTATTTAAACAGCGTGGTGCAAAACGTCAAAACGACACTTTCGTCCAGCTGAAACTAGCAAACAACAATTGCGTTGTGCCTTGTGCCGGGTGTATGGGCGTCCTGTGAAGAAGGTACAGATGAAAAGTTTTGTTTCGTGTTTACCTTATGATTAAAGTTGTTGCACGTACGTTGTATGCACGTTGTTGCATACTGTAGTTATTTTTTAAATTTGTCATGACAACTGAACCTTATTGGAAAACAAATGGTTTTAAATAAACAGAAGCACATAGTGTAGTGTACTTTGTGATTATGCTTGATCTTTCTTTGGTGCTGTTAAAACCACCACATCAAATCTGCAGCTCTTTTATGAAATTATAGTAAATCTTTTTAAATTCTAAGCACAATTTTGATTAAATAAATCGCAATTAGATTTTTTCTCCAAATCATGCAGACCTACTTGGAACCCAATATAAAATATTTACAACCCGACAACACGTTTTTCGCTTAACAGCATTTAGAAATAATCTCAAGAATTCATAGATCCCCATAGCTATGCCTAAATGAGTCGAGAAAGACCACTCCAGCGTCTTTCCTCAAAGGAACTCCAAAGAAAGTCCTTAATCAGGCTGAAGAGTGAGGAACAAGGGAGCCGTACTCATTACCTCAGACTATGTAAACAGGGCACAGCAGCGGTTAATGAGAGCCTGTACAATGGTGTCTGAAAAAAAGACATCTGATCTGCTTTTTTACCACTCAGACGGACAGCTAGCATGACGTCAGTGCGTGCTGGATGTTGAGTCACTGACACCTCCTAAAATAACTCAATAGAAGGTGGAGTAAGGGAGGGACGAATGTATGTATGGTTCGCATTACGGAAAGTTCAAAACATTGGGTGTAGCCGTTGGCTAATCCACCTTTTTCCTACACTCCATGATGCTTTGAGTTAATCATGGGAGTTACTTCAGTTAAACAGTAAAAAATCAGAAAAGTGTTTTAAAAACTAGGTACAATGAGGTGACATTTATTCTCCTCACAGTTCAATCATTAAATATTCAAAGGCAGTTTATTAAAAATAACCCGGAGCAATATTATGGACGCATATTAAATATGATTATACTGTAGGGTAAACAATAAGAAAATAATCTGGAGGAACAAAAACAAAACTCAGCTTACGGCTATATGGATATGCTCGTGATACTACAGCATTGTCACATTAAAGGAATAGTTTACCCAAAAATGAAAATTACCCCCAAAATTTTAAGCGTCATTCACATTTTGATGAAAAAGAGGTAATCATAATATTTCTGTAGATCTAAAACCATTACATGTTTATTTACTGTTAAATGTTATGTGCAGTGTGTAAACTATACATTGATGTTTGGGGGAGTTGTAGTAGTTTGGTAATACATGCTTCAGTGAATTAAATTTATGAATGTATTTAAATTACATCCAATTTATTAATAAAATGTATACATTTTCAGTGTTTTGAGGGATATTTAGTGACTATTTTAGAAGTTAATGAAGGTCAAACTATACAAATTATGTGTTACATTTTTCTTTTTTAGGCTACATGCAGATATAAATTCCTATTTGACGTGATATGTGTTTTGTGACTACTTAAGATGCTCTAGAACTGCCAGTTTCAGACGGTTAAATAATATTTTTCCTAGCACTGATTGGCGTGATTATGCATTCACAATGGTAAGAACCGTTAAAGGGGGGGTCAAATGTATATTTATATTATACATTTTTAATTATTAATATTTAAAATATAGATCAGAGATCAGAGAAAGCTATGTCTTACTTTTAAAGGGCTGACCCCCCATACATCTTGTTTTGATGTCCTTCAGGGTGAGTCAAGTGTTAATTAGAGGGGTCAATACCCCCCAAACCCCCCTTGTAATTCGCACCCCGGTTATGTATGTAGTAGTACCATTAGCACTCTCCCAAAATTTCGTTATGCATCATATGTCAAATACGTCTGTCACTCATAATTATCAGTCGGCTGCTGACAGAAGTCTGACTGGAGTTTGATTTTAAAATGTGAAATATCTTTGTTACAAAATGTGTACACATTTTTGGATAAGATTTATGCACTTTTGAAAGTTTTAAAATAAAATCCAACATTATACAGCATTAAAGAGCATGAAAGATAAAATGATTATTCTACTCCGACTGTGTTCGTCTGACATTTTTTGTTATATTGCAGCCATTTGCTAAAATCATTTATGTTCATTTTTCCTCATTAGTGCACACACAGCACCCGATATTGACAGAACAACACAGAATTGTTGAGATGTTTTGAAATTTAATAAAAAAGAAAAACTGAAATATCACATGGTCCTTCATGGTATTCAGACTCTTTGCTCAGTATTTAGTAGAAGCACCCTTTTAAGCTAATACAGCCATGAGTCGTTTTGTGAAAGATCAACAAGTTTTTCACACCTGAATTTGGGGATTCTTTGCCATTCCTCCTTGCAGATCCTCTCTAGTTCTGTCAGGCAGGATGGTAAATGTTGCTGGACAGCTATTTTCAGGTCTCTCCTCAGATGCTCAATTGGGTTTAAATCAGGGCTCTGGCTGGGCCATTCAAAAACAGCCACGAATTCGCCGTGAAGCCACTCCTTTGTAATTTTAGCTGTGTGCTTAAGGTCATTATCTTGTTGGAAGGTAAACCTTCGTCCCAGTCTGAGGTCCTGAGCACTCTGGAGAAGGTTTTTATCCAGGATATCCCTCTATTTGGCCGCATTCATCTTTCCCTTGATTGCAACCAGTCGTCCTGTCCCTGCAGCTGAAAAACACCCCCACAGCATGATGCTGCTACCATGTTTCACTGTATTGGACAAGTGATGAGCAGTGCCTGTTTTTCTGCACACATACTGCTTAGAATTAACGCCACAAAGTTCTATCTTGGTCTCATCAGACATTTCTCACCATCTTGGAGTACTTCAGGTGTAAACTCCATGCAGGCTTTCATGTGTCTTGCAGTGAGGAGGGTCCTGACCAGCATTGAAACCAACAAGACCAGCACTGAGACCAGCAAACCAGCATCAAAACATACCTTACCATCATATGTTGTTTTTTATCAGGGAACAAAGTTATATACATCAAGGATGCCTGGAAGGTAAGCAAATTATGAGGTAATTTTCTTTTTTGGGTGTACTATTCCTTTAAAATACTAACATGACATTATTTTCATGACGAATAAAAATAAAGCCAAACATACCCTCACTCAGTTTTCACTTACATAAAATGATTTGTTTAGTAGTAGTTTAAACATGTTTTTCTATAGGGGAGAAAAAAAAAAGAGATTAAATAAACAGTTGAAAAGAATTCACCTTAAGAGAGAATATGCACGTCTTGGGCATCAGGCTCAGCTGCCACTCACAATGCCAAGGTCAAGGGTTTGATTCCCTGGGAACACACGTACTGAAACGTCAGTATAAACAGATGATATCTGCTTTTGCACTGCAAAACAAACAAAACAACAAACCGAGCGAAAGCAGAGATGATGAATAATCCAGCACATTTGTCCTGCCGCTCAGCACGCTCTTTCAACATTAATCTTCTCCAGTTGTGGCGAGGCTTTCGAACAATAAACCGGCAGGTGTTTTCGAGATGTCACGCTGATGGAAAGAAAAGTCGTATAAATCACATAAAGTGCTAACAGATATGGTACACAATAAACATGAGGTCTTCGGTAATTGTGTTGTTAGATTTGATTTATTTTCTCAGTTCTTAAATGGAAATGGTATTAAATAAAAAAAAGTGCCATGTGTACAGAAAAGAACAAGACGTGAAAACATTTGGCACATTTGTTATACGTTAACAAAGCACCATCTGTGTAGATTTGTGTATAAACATACAGTATGTTACCCAAGTGATGAAGTTCTTCTATACATCAAGCAGGCGACATGATACACATAAATAAGAGAGTTACATTTCATTACAAAATAATTCATAAAATTAATATGTTTCATGAAGTGGCACAAATTAGGGATGCACTGATATTAAAATTGTGGACGATAATGGTAATTATTTATGTTTTAGAAGCTGATATATAGGCCAATAAACATAAATATAGATTGTATATTAAGCCTGATTACAGAAACAAAAGGCAAAATGTTATCTTCCTAGCACTCATTTCTTTAGATGCTTACAACTTACAAACTTTGTTACAAACTCATATCCAGATTTTTCAAACCTTCCACCAAAATCTCACATTTTTTAGTACCCGTAGATAAAAAAGGTATACTGTCTATTTTATACAGGTTGATTTTCACTTTCTCTACCTCTCTTTCCTTTATTAAACAACAGTGGGAGTCACACCAATCTTACATTCTAGAACGAGACATGGGACCAAATTTTGACACACTGTACAACATTGCCTTATTCAATTAAAATGTGTTCATCGAATAGACTGGACAAAAGCGAGGTTGGCAAAAATAACTCAAGACTTGGACCCTATATGTGATTTCTGTAATCCAGCACCTGCAGACTTAATACATGTTTTGGCTTTGTCCATCAATCACTTCTTGTTAGCTATCAATATTCAGGTGTTTCTCTTCTGTGACAAAGATACACATCGAACCGTGTCCTCTTATTGCACTTTTTGGACTTTCTCCAAATATAGCAGGGTTATCGAGCTGTACTGCAAACGCCCTTGCATTTTTGACACTGTCACCAAGACGGTGTATTCTTTTATTATGGGAACAAAGATTTCGGTAACACTTTATTTTGATGGTCCATTTGAGTATTAGTAGACTGTCTGCTTAATATCTGTTGATACGCTCCTTCAACAGACATTTAACTGACTATATTTGCAAGTACATGTCAACTTATACTAACCCTAATCCCAACCCCAACCTAAGAGTCTACTTATAATCTAATAAGAATTAGTTGGCATGTAGATGCAATGTAACTTAAATTCAACAAACGGACCATTCAAATAAAGTGTAACCAAGATTTCCCCTGAGTTTTGACAACTGGTTGAGAGATACAATGAGCTTCATTCATTTGGAAAAACTCAGGTTCACAATAAACGGCAATACCAGGGCTTTTTCTGAAACATGGGACCCATTTAGACTATTCTTTTCTGAGCATGTCAGTATCTCTACAAACTGTCAATCTAAATCTTAGGGCCTTTCAATTGCAAAGCAAATTTGAAGTACTTTGTATGAATACCTGAGGATTAATGTTTGTAATATTTGGTTATAAAGGTATATGTGTATTTTGTACAGGCTTTTTATTTTTTTATTTATTTTATTATTTTTTATTTATAAATTTTTTCTTTTTTTCTTTTCTCTCTTAGATAAATGTAATTTCAACTTGTTTAGAGGGTAGGGGTGGGAATGATATTTGTTTAAATTTCTCTGTAAAATGACTTTGTTATATCTGTAAAAGTTTAATAAACAGATAAAAAAAAAAACATAAGGCTTGATTTTATTTTGAAATCTTAACTGCAGAAAATACCTGAAATAGACATCTTAATTTTCACCAAACCACTTACACCTAGCAAAAATAATGCAAAATTAATCAGCTCAGAAATACAGTGGCAATGATTTACTTTTTGGGGTGCTAAATATTTTATTGTGTCAAAACTGCTAACACAAATAAAAAAAAGTGCATTTATCGACCGATAACAATATTTAAGTCAATATACACAGTGCATCCCTAGCACAAACCAAAAAAAACGACTAGTGTTCGTACAGAAAATTATCTATTATTCAAATGTTATGACCCAAACCAAAATATTACCAACAAAATAAGCACATCTGATATCCCATTTAGATCTACGTACATGAAAAACTCATCAGTAAGTCATTTGTTCAAGCAAAACCATGGTGGTCCTTTTCATGTATCCATTAAACTGCTGGCTAGAGCTAAAGGGTTCACGTCTTTCAAGTGACCTCCATACACATCCATTTGACGGCTTTCATTAAAGAGAAAAAAGAGAGGAAAGGGACGAAAAGAGCCCTACTACACTCATTAGTGTTCTTTACCAAGATCCCTCCAGCACCTGAGTGCGATATCAGACTCACAACCTCAACCCAAGACCTAAAAAAGGCATTCATAACTCTCAAATTTTGTCATTCCCAAAAGAGTAAACACTTCGGTAAATGAATGCTTTGCTCTCTTGACTATTACAAGCTAATATTTTAAAAGTATGTGAGTTGTAATGCAAAAATATCATGATATGTAATCATATTATTTCAGTAGCTCTAAAACCCTTACATGTTTATCTACTGTTAAAGGTTATGTGTTTTGTACCATTAGCACTCTCCCCATGTCCCTCGTCACAAAAAAAAAAAAAAAACACAGTCTAGACAAATCTTGGCTGATGCAATTTTGCTAAGGTGGTCTGGATGCTCAAACAAACAGAGCTATGTTTTCATACTATTCTGTTCTCTAGGAGCAATTTAGTGGAGAAAGGTCTAAAAGGGCCACTAACGGCTCCCAGTAAATCTTTATTAGTCACCAGATGAATTGGGTTGGTGGTAAAGTTTCCACGACTTTCACACAATGTCGCTGAACAGCGCCAGGACAATTACTTCTGCAACCTGAGGATAAGTGCCTTACACAAAGCTCATGACTAATATCTCACTCCTTATGGAGATCGAACTAAAAGCCCTCTGAATAACAACCTTGAGCTTGAAATAAAACTTAATAAAAGGGATAAATTCACTTCAATCTGAAAAGTCTGCCATTTACTCAAGCTTTTGTTGCTTCAAAACCTTTTCCTCTGAATACAAAGGTAGTTAATTTGGACAATGTTCACGCTGTTCAACACAATGAAAAGCAGTTAGGGGTTAAGATGATGAGATAAAAATATGGAGAGAAAAAACCTATTTTAGGGTGACACGGTGGCTCAGTAGTTAGCACTGTCGCCTCACAGCAAGAAGGTCGCAGGTTCGAGTCTCGGCTGGGTCAGTTGGAATTCGCATGGGTTTCCTCCAGGTGCTTCGGTTTCCCCCACAGTCCAAAGACATGCAATATCAGTGAATTGAATAAACTAAATTGGCCACAGTTTATGTGTGTGAATGCAAGATTGTTTCCAAGTGCTGGGTTGCTGTTGGAGGGGATTCCGCTGCCTAAAACATATGCTGGATAAGTTGACGATTCATTCCACTGTGGTGACCCCTGATTAATAAAGGGATAAGCCGAAGGAAAATGAATGAATAAAAATGTTTTTTTAATGTTTTAACATTTGCAAAACTTTTGTAGTCCTGTAGAACTGTATGAACTAGCAAACCTTGTGCGTTCCTTAAAGAAACTTTGAGCTCTTTTGCAAATTTACTAGTAAATATTTAGCAATTATTTTCATTTATTCATTGAGCAGATCTTTTTTTAAGGATTTACAAATGCGTTTTTTACAACAACAAAAAAACGCAATTTGCATTAATGTTTTTGCACTTTCTTTGTGTTTACATGCAAAAAAATTCCACTTCCTTCAGAAATGTAGCATTACTTGCAAAAAACATTCCCCACCATGAAACATCATCATCATTTCACACTAAATTTTTAATTCCCACATAAAATCTTGCTTTTTCTACTTGCAAAACATTTGCATTCTCCAAAACAATATTTGCATTCTCTTTCAAAACTTCAGGATTCTCTAAAAAATATATAATAACTGTTGCGCCCCTCTGTGAAAATTTGACATTTTTCAATTCACTCAGGAAACCTTACATTTGCACACAAAACATTTGGATTTTTCACTTGCAAAACTTTCCTTTCTCAGAAATTTAGTAAGTATACCGAAAAAAAAAAGAGATTGCATTTCCCTCAAAAATGGTCTAGTGCAGGGGTGTCCAAACTCGGTCCTGGAGGGCCGGTGTCTTGGAGAGTTTAGCTCCAACCCTAATCAAACACACCTGAACCAGCTAATCAAGCTCCTACTAGATATACTAGTAACGTCCTGGCAGGTGTGTTGAAGCAAGTTGGAACTAAACTCAGCAGGACACCGGCCCTTCCTGGTCTAGTGCAATAAAGCTTTTTCTTCTGATCACGTATTATTTAATTATTTCCAACACCAATTTTGAACGCAATGTTCATCCAGTGGTGGATTTAGGCATGGGCAATGGGGCAATTGCCCAGGGAGGCATCTTGCTCGGGGCGGCACAGGGAGACGGTGTAAAAAAGTGCCCCAGTATAAATCAGCTGTGCCCCAGAAAAACCTTTTAGATATGATTTAATTTATGCAAGTGTATTAATTTAAAGTGGTAATCCCAGAATAAAGACATTAAAAATTTCAGTTTGTCTGTATGTTGTTTGGGGGCAGCACGGTGGCGCAGTGGGTAGCACAATTGCCTCACAGCAAGAAGGTCGCTGGTTTGAGCCCCGGCTGGGTCAGTTGGCATTTCTGTGTGGAGTTCGCATGTTCTCCCTGTGTTCATGTGGGTTTCTTCTGGGTGCTCCGATTTCCTCCACAAGTCCAAAAACATGCGCTAGGTGAATTGGGTAAGCTAAATCGTCTGTAGTGTATGAGTGAGAATGAGAGTCTATGAATGTTTCCCAGTGATGGGTTGTGGCTGGAAGGGCATCCGCTGCGTAAAACATATGCTGGATAAGTTGGCGGTTCATTCCACTGTGGTGACCCCAGATTAATAAAGGGACTAAGCCGAAAAGAAAATAAATGAACGTATGCTGTTTGAATTGTCTATTTGAGAATTAGGGGGGCTGGGTTCGCCCAGGGTCCCATTTAAACTAGAACTGCCACTGTGTCCATCTCAGTTTTTATTTTTACAAACAGATATGAAAAGACATGAGACTAGATAAATACATGATGACAGGATTTTCACTTTGTATGAACTTCCTTAAAATAAACTCAAAAGCTTATAATGCCAGTGTAGTGACAAACCCAATCGCAAATCTGTCTTCAGTAATAAACTCCTTGAGTAAAAATAGTAGCTTTTTCCACACCTGATGTCTAAAAATAAAACCACATGAAACAAAAATACTGAGAATCTTGATTTCAAACCCGAATTTAAAATCGAAACAAAAAAAGAGGGAAAAGAGTATCATCATCTACTATTTATTCTCTAGATGACAGGAGGCATTTTCTTAAATTGAGGCAGACAAGATCACAGCTTTAGAACTGTCACTGGTAAGCAACTGTACTGTCTCTCAGACTCTCCAATGAAGAGTTTCATTTCCTAATAGAGAGAAGGCCGGCCTCAGCCTCAAGACATTTCAAAAAGCCTGCCAGGCGTAATATGATAGAAAGCACTCAGCCTGACAGTGGTCCACCTGCTGATGCACACAAATGAGAATTCCTGCACGCCGCTAAAACCAAGCGGTCACAAAAACCACGTCTCTAAGAGCAACTTCCATTTAATGTCACAGAATAATTCAAGGCGTGAGAGCGGGTCTGAGCGACAAGGAATCCATAATGACTCCAAAATTGATTCATAATGCTGTAATTTAATATTGAATTAATCTAATTTAACGGTGGAGAGAGCTGCCACAAATCGCTCAATAAAATCAGCTTGTGGTTTATGGTGTGGTATATTATTTTGTGTGTTTGTGTGCGTCTTAAACTGGGGATGCCTTTCCACTGCACACGACAAACGACAGACCGGAAGTCATTCATTTGCAATGGAGAGTAGTCCGGAAGCTGCGTGGAGTTCCGATCATTTCCGTATGCGAAAAATTTAAATGCGAAATTCATAAATGAGTAATAAAAAAAAAATATATATATATATATTTTAAAAAGTCTATACATTCCCTCCAAAATTTTTAGAGGTCTAGAAGTTTCTAGTATTCATTCATTCATTCATTCATCCATGGTGAACGGACGTAGAATAAAGGCTCTTGCTTTTGTACATCTTTATTTTGAGCACCACGAGAATCAGCTTCCCATGGTGCACAACAAAACTGAATATTCTGTGCGACTGCCACAAGGGGGCATATTCCAACAGTCGTGTCCGAATGTCGTGTGCAGTGGAAAGGCGGCTTAAGGCTGCTTTATACTTTCTGCGTTGAGCGAACGCTGTGACCCACGATGCTTGCCTTGCGCCAAAGAGCATAGAATCACCAAGAGGCGACACTCTGTTGCTATTTGGGAAACAGTCACTAGATGCCGCTAGTGTCACGCAGCAACCATTTATGAATGACAATTCCAATGGGACAACATGGATAACTAACGTTAGACAGAATGAATCAAAATATTGAGTTAAGTTTGAGTTTAAATATTATACTATATGCACACATATATCCATACACACACACGCATATGCACAACTTGTGGTAGCCTATATGATGAATTTATGTCAGAATTCAATCATTTTGAAGAAATAGGTTTTGTACATAAAATATTTATTAGGCTCTCTTTAACAGACAACATTAAAAATACTATTATAAGTGCTTTAATATGAGAATTGCGAGGTCCTGGAACAAATCGGGGTAACGGATCCAGCATGTTATCCGAGGATGTAGAAGTGTCGCGCACAAAAGTGTGTGTGTGTGTGTGTGTGGGGGGGGGGGGGGGGGGGGGGGGGATGGCGAGAGTTGGATGGCGGAGGGGTGGTTGTTTCGGACGAAAGTGAAGATGGTTCGGGAGTCGCGGAACAAAGTGAACAGCGGATGGGGGAGGAGAGCGGTTGAGGAGGGGGATCGGTAAAATAAGGTGCCAAGGGCACAATTTAAGCCCTGAATATAACATACAGCTAATACTACAACAAAAAGTGTATGGTCAGTCAGTCTGTTATCAATGTCCCATTTTGAAAGTCATGTTAATATGATTAAATATGTCAGTATTCATTTGTATTATACCAGTGCGGAAACTATAAAATTAAAGTAAATTAAAGTAATTTCACCTAAAAGTGACCGTTTTAAGAAAACAAGTATGGTAAAAATATATTAAATAAGTCTGTAAAATATAAAAAGGTGCTGATGATCACCAGTCTTGTGATTGTAAGTGTTGTATTATCATCTTTCAGGTTGTATCTCAGCTTTAATGCGATTTGATTGGCCGTCCATTGGATCAAGGTGATGTCACGATGACAAGCTGCTTTGTGTTTTATTTATTTATTTATTTAAATTAATAAATAAATAAATAAAAAACAAAGTAGCTTGTCATCGTGACAGCAATTTGATCCAATGGGCGGCCAATCACTTTCACTCCAAAATGGCAGAATCGCGGGGCTGTTGCTGGGCGCTGCTGTTGCAATGCAACATTCTATTGAGTGTCCCCTCTTGGTAATTCTAAGCTCTTTGCTTGCACGTAGTCGTGCATTTAAACTTCTGGGCGCTGTTTGTGTTGCTCTGCAATAACAATTCCGAAACGCTGGCTGGCAGAAGGTTTTTATGTTCCTCTGTGTCGAGTTTCTTCGTGGGTGTTTTGTTTTTGCTGCACATTAGCTAAAACTCGCTCATTCAGAGTTAGGAACTTGCAGACGTGCAACAACTAATCATAAGGTAAACACAGGACTCGACACTTGTAAATGCTCACTCCACTGGGCTCGCGGCTCTCAGCACTGCCCACACTCGTCACCGTTACCAAGTTGACCAATCACAGAGCTTGCACTATGCGTCGTTGCAACATGTAGTTAAATTTTTTTAGAGGTGCCGCGTCTGCGTCCGCCACGATGAGGGCTATGCGACCGCGCAAGGCTGCGCTGGACCATACATGTGCGATTGATGCTTAAGTATAAATCAGCCTTTAGATTTCTATTTGTTCAGTTTAAAATTGAGAAAAATCAATATACCTCAAATTCCCAATCTGCGAGTACATTGTAAAAAGATTTACCAGAATAGTTCAAACAACAATACTAATTCTGTCAGTTCAAATCTATAGATTTTTCTTCCTTCCATAGAACGTATAATAAGAACTATTCATTTTCATAAGAAATCAAATAAATTTCATACAACTGAATGGATTTCAAATGAAGGATATTCAATAATGACAGATTTTCTTATGGATAAACTATTAAGAAGATGTTAAGTGCAAAAAAAAACATTTAAACTGACGATTTTTCCTAATCTTTATCCTAAAAAGATCACAAAGAATGACTTAAATCTGAAATCACTATCCCTCAATTTCTCAATCTATGAGTACCTTGTAAAAAGGTTTAGCTAAATAGTTACCACAACAATAAAAATTCTGTCATTTCAAATCAATAGAATCTTCTTCCTTCCGTGGAACGTAAAATGAGAACTATTCTTTCATCTTTATACATCTTATTTAATATTTTCATACTACTGAATGGATTTGAAACAAAGGTGATTCAATGATGATTTTTTTTATGGGTAAACTATTCCCTCTCAAGATGTTATGTGCAAAAACGCATTCAAATGGAAGATTTTTCCTAACCTTTAACAAAAGATCACAAAGAATGACTTAAAAATACAAAAAAAGTAAAAAATCCTGAGTCAACCTCAATCCAAACCACCAGATCATCCCTGACCAGAACCTTTAATATTAGTTCTAAATATTTGTATTAGGTAGATTAACAGCGTGTTTGACACACTTAAATTAGTCCCAGATCAGGAGCGTTTAAATGGCAGCAAGTGTAGCCCCTGATGACACAGATTTACTCATCATAAGCGACACGTGAGGGTCCCGCGCCGTCTAAAGCTTCTTCACCAATCAAACCCTGTCTGTGGAGATTGAGGATGGAGTCAGCGATGATACGGGCCGTTTTCTTCTGGTAGCCTCCTGACGTCACCATTAGGATGGGAATTCCTCGCCTCCGGGCCGCCCTGAAGATGATCTCATCCCTCTTTATGATACCCTGAGAGAGTGAGAGAAAAAGAGGTGAGTCCTTTAGCAAAGGGTTTAATATAGCTTCATATGTAAGATATTTCGGCAAATTAAAAAGTTAAAAGACCACTTAAAATATATTTTCCTAGATTTATTAGGAACGAGTTAGAGTTAAATGTTTTTGTATTTGTTTTTTCGCAAATTTAAAACAAAAATATTGTTTTTTATTCTGAAAATTACATTTTTACTTGTAGTGATTGAAAATCAATGTTATTCCAGTAAATATTGATTTTATAATTCTTTATAAAGAATTATAAAGCAGTTAAAACTGCTGGTACTGTGCTGTTTAAAAATAATTATAAACATGTCTGAAAACAACATAGCACATTTTCATTATTTTATTTAAAAAAAAATTAAAGGAGGAAGGGGAGGTGAGTTATACAAATAGCAAAGTTATTATTCGACGATCAGCTGATAAATTGGTCCAATCTATTTTTGGTCTGCTTTTGGTACTTCATTAACTCTGAAGTTAAAAATCTGGCATTTTTCATGCTCATATCATTCCAAACTCTCCTGTTCATAAGTCTCGTGTTCTTCTTTAAAACACAAATGAAAAGATTTTTAATCATGTGAGAGATTGCTGTCCCTCAATTGAGCTTCTGTTTGTTTCCATTGATTAAATAATAAATATATGGATGTAAAAATCACAATTAATTCTGTAATTGTGTCATTTCAGAAAACTTGGATTAAACAGCTTGATTCAGTTGGATTTATTGTTTGGTCTTTTTATTAACATTTTGAGTAGTGAGGGAGGAGACTTTATATTTAATGAAAAGATCTTTCTTTTGTGTTTAAAAGATAAACTAAACTAAACGAAGATAAATAAATAATAAAAAATTAAACAAAATTAAAAACAATAAACAAAATGAATATCTATAAAAATATTGTTTTTACAAAACAAAACAAAAAACAAAACACAAAAAACTAAACAAAACACAAAAAACAACAAAACAAAAAACAGCACAACAAACAAAACAATAAACAAAAAAAAACAAAAATAAAAAAACAAAACACATACAACAACAACAAAACAAAACACAACAAAACAATAAACAAAACAAAAAAAACAAAACAAAAAAACAAATCAAAAAAACAAAACACCACAACAAAACACAAAAACACAAAATAAAAAAAACAAAACACAAAACAAAACACAAAAAAACCGCACAAAAAACAAAACGCAACAAAACACAGCAAAACAAGACAAAAAAACTATAACCAAACCAAAACAAAACAAAACGAAACCACTTCTGAATCAGGTCTAAATTGATTGAACCGATACAGGCTTTTATAGGCCAGGCTAGAAAGCCCTGCCGACTTGAAGCAGTGTATCTTAGATCTGATATAATGTCTGAAAGGAAGGAAGAGTGACAGCTGTACCTGTGGGGAAATAGCCAGGCCCCCGAGAGGATCTCCATCAAGGATGTCTGTTCCTGCGTTGTATATGATAATGTCAGGCCGTGCTTCATTCAGTGCCCCTTCTGAATGGAGATCCACCTTCTGTAGATACTCACTGTCTTCGGTTCCCCAGTCCAGTTCCACTTTTCGTTTAATCGCCCCTGTCAGAAAGGAAGACCAAATAGGGATTTCATTGCCTTAAAGGATTAATTCACCCGAAAATGAAAATCTGTCATCATTTACTTTCATGCTGTTCCAAGCCCCTAAGACTTGCTCATTTTCAGAACACAAATGAAGACATTTTAATGAAACCTGAGAGATTTCTGCCCCTCCTTATTAAAATGCTTTAAAACATGTTGAAAACAACCTAAAAGTATACCATATGACTCTGGTGGTTTAATCCCGGTCTTACAAAGTGACGTGAATGCTTTATATGTGCTAAAACAGAAGAAAGTTTTTAAATATTCAATATCTTTATGTAAAAATATTTAACATTTAATCATGTTGTATACACACGGTGTACACACTTCTTCTACGCTAGAAATGCACATTTGTAAATCATTTTAAAAGATACACCAATACCCAAAATCAATTGTAAATTTGGCTTATCGGAATACATTTTTTATACCATATCAATAATTATCACAATACATGTCACAAAAAATGTAGTAGTTTAAAGACATATTTAGCTTTTGTCACATATTATTTTATATTACAGATGGGGCCATTAAAAATGCGTTTTTTTTTTACCCAGCTCGTCTCATTATGTTCTGCGGCCAGCCGCAACATGCTGTCAAACTCTCCTTGGAATTGAAATAAATATGTTTGTGCTTCACAGAACATCCACCAGGTGCAACAAACCCTACTGTACAGAATACATCAAGGTTATCTACAGTACTGTAATTATTCTGTTGCTCCAAACTTTAAACCTTGTTTTAAAATATGCAGGTTTACATTTTTACCATTATTTTGATCATGTATTTATTTTATTTTTAAGATAGATAAACATAAAGTATATATTAATCTAATTTATGTTTATTTATAACAGGATAACTTTAATCCTGTCTCTCCAAAATTTATTCAAAACTTACTATTATAAATAAAAAACTATTATAAACAAAAAATAAATGAAAGTGCACGGAGTCGTCAGATTGAGGGTTGTGGCAGCCTCTAGTTAACTTACGTCTGCTACAGAGTCTGTGAATCTGTGACTTATCTCAGTGTTTCTCAGCATACAGTACTGTACGAGCCTCTTGTTTCTCGTGGTCACTCCACACACGTGCTGGACGGCGATCAAACGGACCATGCTCCGCTGTCATGAACAGAAGTGGTCACTGCACGACCAAACATCTACCACGGAGAAACAGCCACTCACGGCATCGAGTCCTCCGCCTTCAGAATTGGCCACTACTGAGAACGAAGCTCGGCTGCCCCCTACTGGTAATATATTTCACGAGTCAGAGAATTTCCCTGAGTACTGTGGCTAACCGCGGTTAGTCATGGCATTCTGTTCTCTGAGACGCGCATTTCTTAAGGTCCCCGCTGTATTTTATTCCCTTTTAAAAATAATTTTAAGGTCAATTAAGGTCAATAACTTTTCACTTTATTTTGATAGGCTACAGAACAAATCACTATTGTTAAATAAATTGCAAAATCAAAAATCAGACTTGCCTAAGCCTTTTAAATGCACTTTATACAGAACCTTGCTATATAACTAATAAAATATTATGCACTGTCATCATGGCAAAGACAAAAGAAACTATTTTTTATTTTTATTAGTTGAAAAAATCTGTGTTAAACAGCACTTCATATAGCACATCATAAAGGGAAATATTTGTCAAACAACTATGAAACCCCCTTTTTTCGGTTCAAGTCTACCTCAGATTTTTTTTTTTTTAAATGCTCCGAGATGGGTGCGGGGTGTTGCGAGCAGAGGGAGGAGTGGGCGTGGCCAGCACAGCAGGGGAAAAAGAGGGAAGTGAACAACTGTTGTCAGTCGGCTCACAAGATGAGACACAAACCGTGAGGAGACGCATGATTTTATAGTTTACAAAGTTAAAATGCACAGAATGCTGCACATATAATGTTGTATATAGTAATATACCTGTACATACACTTGTCAATTTGTATATTTGCATTCACTACTTATTAAAATATATTTATTATCTCTTTTTTTAGTCCTGTCTGTAATTCTGTTGCACTGTAGAAGCTCTGTCACGAAAACAAATTCCTTGTATGTGTGAACATACCTGGCAATAAAGCTCTTTCTTTTTCTTTAGAAATAAACAGTAAGTAATTTAATGCCCTGCTACATTTGTTATTCGAAATTTCATATACACATAACAACAATTTGTTATATCATCATATAGATGATAGTGTTTATATAAACACTATAAATGAGGACTTCTCTCCTTCTCAATCCCAGGGTCTGAATGCAGACACAGTGGATAGCGGTGCAGCAGGTCTCTTGCCCTGTCTATTCCAACCATTAACCCTGCCAGTAATCTGGAGAATTTTGAACATACAGTAGGTGTACACAGCAGCACAGATATAGGCGATGTGTCTGAATGGTAACAAACTCATTTGATAAAAGACAAAGTCTGCCATTCTCCAATTCTCATACAGCTCTCCTGACAAAAATGCTTGCTGCAAACCAACGGCTTTGCTGTATCGGCCCTGACAAAATTGCGATGAAAAACATGCAACAAACCCCATGGGTCATGGAAACAAACACATATAACCCTTCGTGAACGGCTAAATACCCGTTTGTGGATGTGGTCTCGCCAATTCATGATCTACCAACCCACGGTCTAACAAATGCCTTGGTTACTGGTTACTACAGTAAATTCATAGTAAATCCCTGAAATAGCCTTCTAACTGTATTCAGTTTTCAGCAGCCTAGGCTATCTGCAAACTTAGCTGAACTCTTTAAAAGAGTGAGAAAATGATGACAAATTGTTCATTTTGGGCCAATAGCTCCTTTAAGTTGTACACTTTTTCTGAAAATAAAATAAAATAAAATACGTAAATATAAATAATAATATAGAACATTTCCTTCCAAAATTGATTTTTCTCACTAAATTTGCTGGGTATATAACTTAAAAGAAGTAACTGTTTAGTTTTAAAAAGGAGTAAAAACTAACGTAATGTGCTTTTTCCCATTTTATTTAAGCCTGGATTAAAGGCAAATAGAGCACAATACCTTTTCCTTCTCTGAGGCTTTTAAGGCCTAATTAGTCTCCTTTACTGGCAGATGAGAGGACGGCGGATACACAAAGTAAGAAAACGGAGGTGCTTTCTTTTTGAACATACTGAGAAGTCACAGAGGGAAAATGGCTTAGAAAGAAACTAATAAAAAATTTGAAGGAAAAAAAACGTCCATAAAAAAACTTATCATGGAAAGCCAGGACATTTTTTCAATTGATCAACAGAAAGTATAAGTCAGAATATACATAAAAAAAACTTGAGTTTAGCTGGTTATGGTGTGTACGTAAATGCTTTAATGAAATCATCTCAGGTCTGACAAGTTGCGTGCACTGAAGCTTAACAGAGCAGCGTTATTTCTGTCAGTCCTGCTCAAATGTTTGACAGAGCGAGTTAGAGGAGTGCAGATAACGAATGCGTTAATTGACTAAGATTATAATGTGAGCATATCAGTGACAGCTGAAGCGCGTTGTCAGTCATTCCTTCTGTTTCTCTGATTTCCAGCATAGCAATCACAATATTTCTTGGAGGAAATAGTTCATGCAATCAAAGCAGAAAAAGAGGATCAATCACCATTCAGTTTGCAAATATGGAAACGACATCTGACATTAGGACTATTCTCTTCTTGCCTATTCTATCTTATACTTAATATGCGGTTGAAGTTTGAATTATTAGCCCCGCTGTATATTTTTTCAACACATTTCTAAACATAGTTTTAATAACCCATTTTTAATAAATGTTTCATCTTTGCCATGATGACAGTACATAATATTTTACTGGATATTTTTTTAAATATTCAGCGTAAAGTGACATTTAAAGGCTTAACTAGGTTAATTAGGCAGGTTAGGGTAATTGGGCAAATCTTTGTTTGAAGATGGTTTGTTCTGCAGACAATTAGAAAAATATAGCTTAAGAGGGCTAATAATCTTGAACTTAAAATAATTTTTTAAAAAATGAAAAACTGATTTTATTCTAGCCGAAATAACACAAATAAGACTTTTTCAGAAGAAAAAAATATTATAAGAAATACTGTAAAAAAATTCATAAATTCTGTTAAAAAAGAAGTCACAGAAGGGCTAATAATTTTGACTTCAACAGTATGCATGTGTGTGTAGATACAACACATCACTTGTAATTGCAGATTTCCCCTGATTTACAAGTTATGTGATTGAGTAAATCATTTTTGTTTTATTCTGTAAAGTACAGCTAACATTTCTGCCCAATTTAAAAGTAAACTATTACATAATATAAAATAGCAAAACAATGTCATGTTTTCATGTCCAAGAAATCAATATTTGGTGAAATATTACAAAAGCATTAATTATTCCATTAATATATTTGTAACTGTCTGAGGAAAAAAGCACTTCAAATTTTAAATCTGAAAAAAATGTTATCAGACCTTTATAGAACAAAAACAAAAAATAGCCTTAATCAATAACTGGTGGAATAACCCATTTTTAGAACAACAAACAAACTAAAAAATGTGTTATTGCATTTGTAAGCATCTGACTAAAATGCTCTAAATTACTAAATTACAATATTTTATTCTGGAAGAAATATACAACAATACAAACAAATATTAACCATCTCTCTCTACACTGTAATTAATATACTGTATACACTACCGGTGAAAATTTGGGGTCAGTAGGATTTTTAAATGTTTTAAAATAAGCTTCTCCTGCTCACCAGCACTGCATTTATTTCATCAAAAATACTAATTGAAAAATTGTGAAATATTATTGCACTATAAAATATCTGTTTAAAAGTACTCTATATTTTAATTTAATAATTTATTCCAGTGATTTTAAAGATACATTTTCAGCTTTAATACTCCAGTCTTCAGAGTCACATGATCCTTCAGTAATCATTCTAATATATATATATATATATAATATATATATATATATATATATATATATATATATATATATATATATATATATATATATTATTATTTTAAAAAATGGTAATAGTAATAAAAGCAATAATGACTGGAGTAATCATTTCATTTGAAACTACAGACAATAAGAAAGCAGTTATTTACAATTTTAATAAATATTTAACAATCTAACAATTTTTAATAAATGATGTCTTGATAAACAAAATAATTTTCTTTAAAAAAAAAAACACTTTAAAAAACTGACCCCAAACTTTTGACGGGTAATGTGTGTATATATGTAGTATGTATATCTGTAATTTAATAGTAAACTGTAGTAGGTATGCCTGTAATTTAATAGTATTTTGTGATTTATGTTTGTTTTTGTATCATTTTCTCATTTATTTATGCTTTTGAATTGCATTATGGGACCTTGATCTTTCCTCCAACTTCCCTTACAACAACTTTGAATATGGTCATTTGTATTGAACTTTTAAATAGTTTGAAGTGATACTGTATAATGTCTGGGTAGGAAATTGTAAATAATGGTAAAAAACCTGGTAATAAACTGCCAGTACATTTTTCTGATATTTTACAGACATAATTCTATAAATATATAATATTTCTTAAATAATATTTATTGCTTTTAAACTACTAAACTGTCAACAAAAGTCACTGTTAAACTGTTGAATTTATATCATCAAAAGTTGACAAAGCAGACATAAAGGTCCCATAATGTAATCCATAATCGTACATAAATGAAAAACACCCGTGAACAAACAAAAATACACAAACTTTTTTTACAGTACACACACACACACGCACGCGCACGCACGCACGCACGCGCACGCACACACACACACACACACACTGCACTGGCATCCTCACAGTTTTATTAGGGTAGCAAAACGCTGCCCCCTGTAGGAGAGCAAAAGCATTTTTTTAATCACAAAACAGCGTTCATCTCTCTCTGTTATGTGTGTGCCAATGTATCAGTGTGTAGAGATATGCCAATAAAGAGCAGGTCTGGCTTAAATTAGTCAGATAACCATGATCCATGAAGTGCTTGAGTTTCTTGTTTCACTGTAGGACAGGATATCTTTACATAATCAGGATCACTTCAGATCCCCATTTACACAGTCAAATGCACATTTACTCACTCTTTGCATATCCATCTCCTGGATAGATGTGGCGATTATAGACATCCATTATGTAAACGCGTCTGTCTTTCAGGAAATCCCGCTCGTGGCCGTTTCCCTGCAATATGCAGCAAAAAGGATAAACGTTCACATTACAGGAATTACTGTACAACTGATAAGAGTAATAATGATATAGGACTAACACTGCTGGCTACACTACAATACAGATGTACAGAGGCTACTCTAGTGGGTAGCGATTAGCTTATGCGGATATTAATATTGTGGATTATCGTGCATTTTCAGCAATAGGCTACAGACAAACGTCATTAGGCTTGGCTATGAGGTAAAATTAATATCTCAAACATTTCAGAACATTCAATGAAGTATGTGAATGTATAAAATGTAGCAATAAAAGCCACTCGCTCATTACCACAACAGTCATACATTATATTATATATTACACACTCACCGGCCACTTTATTAGGTACACCTTACTAGTAAATTCACATGATAGCATATTGCAGGTGATGCAGATTTGTAAGCTGCACATCCATGATGCTAATCTCCTGTTCCACCACATCCCAAAGTGCTCTGTTGGATTGAGTTCTGGTGACTGTGGAGGTCTTTTGTGTACAGTGAACTCATGGTCATGTTCAAGAAACCAGTCTGAGATGCTTTATGACATGGCGTGTTATCCTGCTGGAAGTAGCCATCAGAAGATGGGTACACTGTGGTCATAAAGGGATGGACATGGTCAGCAACAATACTCACGTAGGCTGTGGCATTAACACAATGCTCAACTGGTACTAATGGGCATAAAGTTTGCCAAGAAAATATTCCCCACACCATTACACCACCACCACCAGCCTGAACCATTGATACAAGGCAGGATGGATCCATGCTTTCATGTTGTTGACGGCAAATTTTGACCCTAACATCCGAATGAAGCAGCAGAAATCGAGAATCATCAGACCAGGCAGCATTTTTCCAATCTTCTATTGTCCAATTTTGGTGAGCCTGTGCAAACTGTAGCCTCAGTTTCCTGTTCTTAGCTGACAGGAGTGGCACCCGGTGTGGTCTTCTGCTGCTGTAGCCCATCCGTTTCAAGGTTTGAAGGATTCTGCGTTCAGAGATGCTCTTCTGCATACCTCGATTGTAACGAGTGGTCATTTGAGTTACTGTTGCCTTTCTATCAGCTAGAACCAGTCTGGCCATTCTCCTCTGACCTCTGTCATCAACAAGGTATTTACACCCACAGAACTGCTGCTCACTGGATATTTTCTCTTTTTCGGACCATTCTCTGTAAACCCTAGAGACGGTTGTGCGTGAAAATCCCATTAGATCAGCAGTTTCTGAAATAGTCAGACCAGCCCGTCTGGCACCAACAACCATGTCACGTAAGTCACTTAAATCACCTTTCTTCCCCATTCTGATGCTCGGTTTGATCATCTTGACCATGTCTTTATGCTTAAATGCATTGAGTTTCTGCCACGTGATTGACTGATTAGAAATTTGCGTTAACGAGCAGTTGAACAGGTGTGCCTATTAAAGTGGCCGGTGAGTGTATTATATAATATTATATTATAGTAAGGCAGTACAAGTTGAAACTATTACAACTAACAATGATAATAATAAAATAAATAAAAAGAGACAAAAAATATTTTATAATTCTTATTATTAACATTAAATATGAATAAAATAACCATTAAAACAACATAAGTAGCAGTTTAAATATGGTATAAATAAATAAATATAAAAGAACAATTAAGGCAAAGTAATAACGTAGACGAAAAAGTTAAGTTTTATGTATTTTTACCATAACTGACAAAAACAAAACAATAAACCTGATGATAAAATGATTTTTGCAGTGTATCCTTACTCTGCCAAAAATATCTCCAACAACACAAGTGCCAAAAAAATTAAAATCATAAAAATGTGCATTTTATGACTACTTCATTTCCCAAACTTGTTCTCTTTGTGTCTTCTCCCCAAAACCTCAAAGCCGTCAACAATAATTACTAAAATGCAGTCTATAATACCTGCCAAAATGTGAGTGCAACTGCTTTTCCTTCAAAAAACAGAGCATCATACTGACAGAAAGAGAAGCAGAGCTGAGATTTCCTCATTGTCAGAGATGCTAAATGTTGATCTTCTTGTTGTGACGACGTAACATTTCCATCGCTCTTCATTCTGTCCTCTTCATCCGTCACGTACAGCGTCTGGCTATTGTCACTTTTAATTTAAAACTGCTGCAAGGCCCAACAACTCATGTGTACGACAACAACCTCTTATTCCAAAACAGCCCTGTCCTTTAGCCAATTACCAGACTATGAAGTGTGCGTTTGGGACACGTTCACTTTCTCCTGTCTGCACCATCTGCGCACTCAAGCAAAACCTTGCTGAGGGCGAAGAGAAATCTGTGTAGCAATTTTGAGCCGGTGCTCTGAAATCTAACAGGCAGCTTGCATTAATAATATATAGAGGAGTGATTACTGAAGACTGAGCAGGCCTGTAGTTGGAATGGTGTTGTAGAGGTGAACTGATATTGTATGCTAATGTTTTCTAATGACTTTAACAGGTGGAGAGGATGGAAGATTTAATTATATTTCCTCTATTTCCACAGTCTATAAGAATAAATTTAAATCAAATTTTGAAATGTTGCTGAAGTTAAAATGATTAGCCCTCCTGTGAATTTTTATTTTTTTCTTCAAATATTTCCCAAATGATGTTTACCAGAGCAAGGACATTTTCACAGAATTTCCTATAAAATGTATAAACTTATTTGTTTTATTTTGGCTAGAATAAAAGCAGTTTTTAATTTTTTAAAAAACGATTTAAGGTCAATATTATTAGCCCTCTTAAGCAATATACAGTATATATATTTTTGTTTGTCTACAGAACAAACAACTGTTATACAATGACTTGCCTAATTACACTAACTTGCCTAATTAACCTAGTTAAGCCTTTAAATTGCACTTTAAGCTGAATGCTAGTATCTTGAAAAATATATAGTATTGTATGTATATGTACATTTACTGTCCACTTTATTAGGTACACCGGTCCAACTGCTCATTAACGCAAATTTCTAATCAGCCAATCACATGGCAGCAACTCAATGCATTTAGCCATGTAGACATGGAAAGATGATCTGCTGCAGTTCAAACTGAGCATCAGAATGGGGAAGAAAGGTGATTCAAGTGACTTTGAGCGTGGCATGATTGTAGGTGCCAGACGGGCTGGTCTGAGTATTTCAGAAACTGCTGATCTACTGGGATTTTCACACACAATCAGCTCTAGGGTTTACAGAGAATGGTCCGAAAAAGAGAAAATATCCAGTGAGCAGCAGTTCTGTGGGCGCAAATACCTTGTTGATGCCATAGGTCAGAGGAGAATGGCCAGACTGGTTCGAGCTAATAGAAAGGCAACAGTAACTCACATAACCACTCGTTACAACTGAGGTATGCAGAAGAGCTTCAATAAACGCACAACACGTCCAACCTTGAGGCGGATGGGCTACAGCAGCAGAAGACCACACCGGATGCCACTCCTGTCAGCTAAGAACAGGAAACTAGGGCTACAATTCGCACAGGCTCACCAAAGATGCGCAATAGAAGATTGGAAAAACGTTGCCTGTGATGAGTCTTTCTGCTGCAACATTCAGATGGTAGTGTCAGAATTTGGCGTCAACAACATGAAAGCATGAATCCATCCTGTCTTGCATTAATGATTCAGGCTGGTGGTGGTGGTGTAATGGTGTGGAGAATATTTTCTTGGCACATTTTGGGCCCATTAGTACCAATTGAGCATCGTGTCAACGCCACAGCCTACCTGAGTATTGTTGCTAACCATGTCCATCCCTTTATGACCACAGTGTGCTCGTCATCTGATGGCTACTTCCAGCAGGATAACGCGCCATGTCATAAAGCATCTCAGACTGGTTTCTTGAACATGACAATGAGTTCTCTGTACTCAAAAGACCTCCACAGTCACCAGAGCTCAATCCTATAGAGCACCTTTGGGATGTGGTGGAATAGGAGATAAGCATCGTGAATGTGCAGCTGACAAATCTGCAGCAACTGTGTGATGCTATCATGTCAATATGGACCAAAATGTGAGGAATATTTCCAGTACCTTGTTGAATCTAAGCCACGAAAGATTAAGGCCGTTCTGAGGGCAAAAGGGGGTCCAATCTGGAACTAGTAAGGTGTACCTAATAAAGTGGACGTTGAGTGTGTGTGTATATGTATATATGTATATGTATATATGTGTATATATATATATATATATATATATATATATATATATATATATATATATATATATATATATATATATACACATACACACATATATATATATACACATACACACATATATATATATATATATATATATATATATATATATATATATACACATACACATACACACTTTATGAGAGAGGGAGAGAGAATTATAAATAATTATCATTTGAAGCAAAAATTTATTTATACAGTTGAAGTCAGAGTTATTATATATCGATAGTCTACAGAACAAACTATTGTTATACAATAACTTGCCTAATTACCCTAACCTGCCTAGTTAACCTAATTAACCTAGTTAAGCCGTTAAATGTCACTTTAAGCTGTATAGAAGTGTCTTGAAAAATATCTAGTCAAATATTATTTACTGTCATCATGGCAAATAAAATAAATCAGTTATTAGAGATGAGTTATTAAAACTATTATGTTTAGAAATGTGTTGAAAAAATCTGCTCTCCATTAAACAGAAACAAAAACTAAAAAGGGGGCTAATACTGTATGTCCATCCATTTTTTTTAGAGCAAAATTGTCCCCTAACATTAGTAGAGTACATCCACATCACTAGATGTCAGTATACTGTAAGTCTAAAGCTCTTGCTTTATCTGCCTGCCTTAAGTCATTGTTGGGGTATGTAACAATCCAAAGATGCTAACAACCACTTTTAGTATTTTGACCCTTAATGTCATCAAACAGAAGACTAACAATTTACTGTCTCACTGTTCAGACGATCCCGGTTATCACCGCACACTTATGAATTCAAATATGCAACTGATGTCGCCTCCAGAGAACATCGTCTGCCATTACTTGTCATAATTTTAAGCCTTTAATTGGAGCTTTAACGCCAACTTCTCCCCTCTCGGTTTTTTCACAGCCTTTAAACCCAGCTGAGACAGCGCTTTCAGGCCCATTTATATGCCAACATGAAGATTCCCACCTTTGTTCTGCTCGTGGCCCTCCATGAATTATTCACCCTGCAATGTTATTGATCCAAACTTGTTGGCTTTGTCGATGAGCAAAAGACCATAATTACAATCAAGCCACCCATAAAAATGCTTATGGCCGATTTATATGCTACTATAGCAGCAAAATTATCAAGAACAACCGCTCTTGGGTCTATGAGGACTGTATTAACAGGCCAGGCTAATTAGCAGAGGAGGTGACTCATTAGGAAGGAAAGTACAATAAACTGCAAATTTGAGAGAAACTCTAATTAGGGAAGGAAGACAAGCGGCTGACTGATATGGGTAGCCGATATAATGACTAACACTATAAAGCACACATTTAGATGATGGACAATGTATTTTGCCCGTTTACTTGCATGATAACATTTTGACGACCTGAAAATGCAAACTTTTTAAAACGGGTAATAAAGTGAAAAGATTTGATATATACTTGTGTTTCAAGTGTGCGGTAGGTCCGCCATTTGTTTTGCCTTACCCTACACTAGAGATGCCCAAAATAGGTCCCGCGGGCCAAAGTTTGGCCATTCCCATATGAGAAAAGAGGGAGAAGTTTGGGGCAAATGCCTTTAACTGAGATCGTCGTCATTTCTAATTTAATGTAACCTTTGGTTTGTTTCTTCCTTTCATTGTTGAGCTACAAAAAAGCAAACTGAAATTAAATGTTTGAATTAAATGTTGTGCACAAATTAGATTTTCACAAACTCTCACTTGAAGACAGAGGACACTGCACAAGACATCGATGAGCAAATCAATAAAAAATTCATTATAGAATGTAAAAAATATATATATTTAATTATTAAAGTATTTTTTCCTATTTATTTTTAAATCTTAATAAATTAGCAAATTATCATGACAACTTTAATGTAAACATTTGGAATATTTACCTTTGGTCCACCACCCTCAATCAAGTTTGGTTTTTGGCCCTTCATTAGATAAAGTTTGGGCACCGCTGCCTTACACAATACAGTAACACAGTAAGGCAATATGATGCAAAAGATCTGTGACTGGTTGGCTTGGTAGTGGTGATGAGTATGCATGGGGCTGAGAACCGTAAGAGCAGAGCGAGGCCGGTGGTGTGAGTGTTTAACAAGTGCTGAGTCCATGGATGAGCTCCGGATGGATACTGTACTTTTGGGTTTAAAGTTATAAGTGCACATTAGCTGGTTCCCACCTCTTTCTAACCTGAATGAGTGGAAGTTTGAACCGGCAACTAGCTCTCTGCAATTCTCACATGGTCGCCCACTGAAGCTAAGCAGGGCTGCGCCCGGTCAGTACCTGGATGGGAGACCACATGGGAAAGCTAAGTTGCTGCTAGAAGTTGTGTTAGTGATGCCAGCAGAGGGCACTCAACCTGTGGTCTGTGTGGGTCCTAACACCAGTGAGTTCCGTCCTTCAGAAGAGACATTAAACCAAGAGATTAAAAAAAGAGTAGGGCAGGGCTATTCAATTGGCGGCCCGAGGCAATTTGTTCTGGCCCTCCAAATAGTGTGACCAAGACATCAAAAATAAATTTAGTTAAGTCGAAAAACGGCCGCTATAGTTATGAAGTGAGGTGCGCCTGTTCAATACAGCATGAGCTGCAAGCTGCGCAGAGCGTGAGTCATCATCAGGGAGTGGCGCAGGCAGCCAAAAATATTTGGATATGTTTGTAGAAAAGGCCTTTTGTACTATGCACTGATATGGTCAATAGGGATGCAACGACTAGCCGATTTCACTATTAACTGCGCTTTAATTTGTCACAATTAATCATAAAGGCTTCTCTAAGCCGCATTTCTGTTGCACGGAAGAAAACGAAATTGCTGCAGTTAAACAAGTTTCCAACTGTGCAAAGTTCCAAGTATGTACAGTACACTGAGGCTAATACGCCCGCACACCAGATTAACGCAGCGGCCATTCCCATATCACGTCTTTTCCGCTTGCAAGTTTGTTGTTTCTAATGTAAGAATATATGACAATATGCGCGCACAAGTGGAGCAACGCGCTTGCATCTTTGCGGCGCACTCAGTAGAAAACATCTCACGGTGAGGGTTCTGCATGCCATTCAGTGCAGTGTAAACAAAAGATATGTTAGAGGAATTATAATTAAGATGATTATGTATGCATGATCGCAGATGGCAACAACAGTTCATCTAAATAGCTCACCTAATATAAAGCTTGAATTTACAATAGACATGATAACCGTCAAACCATGATTATTCTTCAGACTATATAATCGTACAACCAAAATCTATAATTGTTGCATCCCTAATTGTTATGCAGTTCAAAAAATAACGTATGAATGTGTCTGAATGTAGAAGAAGCCTACTTCAGCAATACACTGCTTTTGTTGTGCTCTGAAATACAACATTTGAATGTTTGTAAAAAAAAAAAAAAGTTTATTGTACAATGCAGTGATGTTATGTAGTTTCAAAATACAATATATTAACATTTTAATGTAGAAAAAGCCAACGTGGGTGTCTTAAGGAGCAAAAATACAACATATGGGCTCTTATATTGCTGTTGTGTTATCACTCTTATAGCAACTCATATCTCTCCGGCCCTTCGTTTGGGATGCTTTTCATGAACAGGCCCCCATGACAAACTAATTGAATAGCCCTGGAGTAGGGGTTTAACCTTGGCATCCTGGCCAAATTTGCCCACTGGCCTCTTTCTCCTTACTCTCCCCATATCATAATTGGCTTCATCACTAGGTCTCCTCTCCACCAATCAATTGGTGTGCGGTCTGGCACAATATGGCTGCTGTTGAGTCATCCAGGTGGATGCTGCACACTGGTGGTGGACGAAGAGACCCCCCCCCCCCTCCATTGCGTAAATCGCTTTGAGTGTCTAGAAAAGTGCTATATAAAGGAAGCATTATTATTAATTTCAGAAGTGTTATTGCAGAGCAGCATATAAAATGTGTCTTGTCTGTGTATCAACTATAACAGAAAATTGTAAAAACAGTGATGTCAAACAGAATTTCTATGTGCGCAGGTTTAACAAATCTAAAACACAATTATTATTATTATTTTTTTACAGTATTAGTGCATGGTTGTCACCACCTACTGGTCTGTAATGTATAATGCAGATTTTTTTGTTATTTTCTTCTAACCCTGTGAAAAATAATTGTTTTGACAACATTGTGTAATTCTGTGCAACAAAACAAAACAAAAGAAAACAAAGGTTTATACTTGTAGTGCATGGTTGCCACCAGAGGTCGTGGCATGCATAATGCAGCATTTTAGTCATTTTCACAAATAAATCTGAGCTTGGATCATTTTGACATTGTTGTTGCACAATTTAGTACACGTTCATTACATTTATGTTGCCACCTAGGGGCCTGGCATGCATACTGCAGCATTTTCAGTGTTTTTTTGCAATTATAGTTTTAAAACCATTGTAATGTAATGTGTATTAATATAGCGCATTTATCATGTATGGCCATACACCTAAAGCGCTTCACAATCATGACAGGGGTCTCTTAACACTACCACCAGTGTGCAGCATCCACTTTGATGATGTGATGGCAGCCACAGGACAACGGCGCCAGTGTGCTCACCACACACCAGCTATAAGCCGCAGTCACACTAGAGTTTGAGCTTGCGAAATTCTGTCGTACGGCGCTGTGAAAAGGGGCAGGATTACACAAGATGATTAGACATTAAAAAAGCGAGCAATTGCTCCATGTTTTAAATTTCTGTTCAGAGAGGTCATGTTTTGATCCTGGATTGGTCTCACGCAGTCAAGTGGTGTGATTTCGCAGGTCAGAGTTCACCAAGCTTGAACTTTGCACCGCAGCGAAATGCGAAACTCGACGCATGACCCTGCGTTTCCGGTCTGACACATTCGCGTGCGTATGAATGGAAGTCTATGGGGAGTAAAGTCCAGTGTGACCGCGGCTTTAGGCGTAGTGGAGAGACAGTGATAGAGCCAATTCAGTAGATGGGAATGATTGTGAGGCCATGATGGTTAAGGGCCGAGAGGGAATTTAGCCGGGACACCAGGGTTACACCCCTACTCTATATGATAAGTGCCATGGGATTTTTAATGACCACAGAGAGTCAGGACCTCGGTTTGTTATCTCATCCGAAAGACGGCGCTCACTGACAGTATAGTGTCCCCTTCACTTTTACTGGGGGATTAGGACTCACACAGACCACAGGTTGAGCACCCCCTGCTGGCCTCACTAACACCACTTCCAACAGCAACCTAGTTTTCCCATGTGGTCTCCCATCCAGGTAGCTTAGCTTCAGTGAGTAACCGTGCTTGGGCAGCAGGGTGATTTGGCTGTGGCATTGTCGTCTGTACACAAAATTTTCAATAACGCACAATATTTTCTTTTACGTTTTATGTGCATAGTTTATCACCTAATGTTCTGTCAAGCATAATGCAGCAGTATTTTTTGTAATTTCATGTGAATGAGGATAATTTTGACAACATTGTCACCTGTGTGCCATAAATTTTCGAAAACAAAAAAGAATAAAAACGTACACTTAAAGGATGATTAAGCAAATGTATACAAAAAAATTTCTTAGCATAGTAGATTTTGCTTTCTGTCAAATTATCTTGAAGAACCCCACATTAACTCACAAAAAAACCTGACAACATAAAGAACCTTGGCTTTCTCTGACGTGATGAGTGTGACAGGTGTCATCTTAAAGTCTTTGGAGCTGATTGCCCATTTAAAGCTCTGCTGCGCAATTCAGTTCTTGGTTGCGAGACAGCTCTCTTTTTCATTATGTTATCTCATCAAGCACTTCCTTGTCCCCTTTGCTTGATGCAGCTCTCTTTTCTCGCTCGGGCAAGCACAACGTCAAACTAAATATTTTCTACTCACTGTCAATGTCCCCAGTGTCCATGGCAAGGAGTGAACATGCAGTTTCACAAGAGCCAAATTACTTTCCTGTTAATTTAGTTGAACTAAAACCCTTGCGACTAAGCAAATAGCACAATGTTAAAGGGATAGTTCACTCAAAAAAGAACATTTGCTGTTATATTTACTTTCAGGTCATGCATGATTTAAGAACTTTTGTCTTCAGCAGCAGTATATTAAAGCATTTTTTTTAGCTGAATCTATGACTGTTTGTGATTCACAAAATGCAATAAAAATGAAATGTAACTAGCATGATTAGCATGTTGCTATATCATGATTTTAGCATAAATCAGCATGTTTCTAGCATGAATTAGCATGAATTAGCACGTGCTAGCATGTCTCTAGCATATTTCCAGCAAGATTAGCATGTCAATAGAATGTTAGAATTGTTAGCATGTGTTAGAAGAGCTAGCTCACAGTCTATAGGGCAGTTGGTGCTGAAATTAGTTGTTAGGGCGTGGCTAGTAAGTTTAAAGGTCATCGGTTATTGGCTACTCTAAATGAGACTAGACTCTAGTCTGTAGGACAGTCAGAGTTTGATCTGATGTTAAGTCAATAACAGTCTTTTACAATGGAAGTATATGGGACAGTTGCTAATGTGCTGAAATTGATTGTTAGGGAGTGGCTAGGCTGAAATTATGACTATTTGTCATTCATATAATGCAAGCCAATGGCATTTTAATAGTCAAAAAAACACATTGGCTTACATATCTAACTATATTAGACAATACACGGAGGTCTTATGAGGCAAAATGTTTCTCGTTTTACTTTAAAAGGCCTCAATGCATTTTCAGGAACCACAGATATACATTTTATTTTGCCTGTATGTGTGTGCGTTTTTTTGTAACTTTTTACTCTGATATAATGAATCACAAAAGGACCACGGTATCAGCTAAAACTCTTTTAATATTCAGAAAAAAAAAAAAAAAAAAAGAAAAGAGTAGCCTACATCTTGGATGGCCTGAGGGTGAGTAAATTAACAGTAAATTTTCAGTTTTGGACGATCTCTTTCTTTAAAGACAAAAAAAAGTCACTAGCATATGGCTGATATCAGTGTGCAGTCTACACTTCAGTGAAGGCTCATAAAACCCATAATTTAGTGAGAATGATTAAAGAACAGTCATATTTTATTAAAGGGAGGGATAATTTACCATCTCAGCACTGCACTGAATATGACATACTCGACTGCTGCTAAAACCAACAGAGTGGCTTCCTACAATATTCATATGTAATCTCTAAAGAGGCCAAATCATGCAATATTAAGCCATCCTTGATCTTTGACTTAAAAAAAAAATGATATGTATATTAATATGTAAACATGCTTTAATTGTTAGAACTGTCTAGACTTCTATTATCCTGTTATTACAAAAAGGCTATGTTTGTTTTTATCAAAAACAGTAAACTAATACAATAAAAACAGTGAAATGTTATTATTATTAAAAATATTTTTTTAACATGTAAATATATTTAAAAATCAAATTAATTCTTATGATATTTTATTTAAGCTAGTTACCAATATATTAAACTAAAACTTTGGTAAGAATGACGCAATTATACACAAACTGGTCACTTTATTAGGTACACCGGGTTGGATCCCCTTTTGCCTTCAGAACTATGTTGATCCTTCGTGGCATAGATTCAACAAGGTACTGGAAATATTCCTCAGAGATTTTGGTCCATATTGACATGATAGCATCACACAGTTGCTGCAGATTTGTCGACTGCACATCCATGATGCGAATCTCCCGTTCCATCACATCCCAAAGGTGCTCTATTGGATTGAGTTCTGGTGACTGTGGAGGTCATTTGAGTACAGTGAACACGATGCTCAATTGGTACTAATGGGCCCAAAGTGTGCGAAAAAAATATTCCCCACACCATTACACCCCCACCACCAGCCTGAACCGTTGATACAAGGCAGGATGGATCCATGCTTTCATGTCGTTGACGCCAAATTCTGACCCTACCATCTGAATGACGCAGCAGAAATCGAGACTCATCCGACCAGGCATCGTTTTTCCAATCTTCTATTGTCCAATTTTTGTGAGCTTGTGCGAATTGTAGCCCTAGTTTCCTGTTCTTAGCTGACAGAAGTGGCACCCAGTGGGGTGTTCTGCTGCTGTAGCCCATCCGCCTCAAGGTTCGACGTGTTGTGCATTCAAAGATGCTCTTTTGCATACCTCAGTTGTATTTGAGTTACTGTTGCCTTTCTATCAGCTCGAACTAGTCTGGCCATTCACCTCTGACCTCTGGCATCAACATAGTATTTGTGCACACAGAACTGAAGCTCACTGGATATTTTCTCTTTTTCAGACCATTCTCTGTAAACCCCAGAGATGGTTGTGCATGAAAATCCTAGTAGTTCAGCAGTTTCTGAAATACTCAGAACAGCCTGTCTGGCACTAACAACCATGCCATGTTCAAAGCCACTTAAATCACCTTTCTTCCCCATTATGATGCTCAGTTTGAACTGCAGCAGATCGTCTTGACCATGTCTACATGGCTAAATGCATTGAGTTGCTGCCATGTGATTGGCTGATTAGAAATTTGCGTTAACGAGCAGTTGGACAAGTGTACCTAATAAAGTGGCCGGTAAGTGTATATACACAGTAATGTAGTATGTAAAGTGTATGAAAATGTCAAACTTTGAAACGTATAAAAGAATTAAACGAAAATAAATATCTATAGTCTATAATACTTAACTCTTTTACAAGTTAGCTCATTACACAATATAAAAGCATGTACAATATCATAAATGACTTGACCAAAAAACCTCGTCAAAAAAGCAGCATTGCCATCATTAGGTAGTGAGTGCAATGCCAATCATGTTAACACACTCACAAGAGCCATTACACTAGGGGAAAAAAAACATGTTTCAGCTGCAGAAGTGGCAAAAATGTTGCATATAAGTAATCAGAGTGCAGAGTTATTGATTTCGTCTTCAAAAAGGGGTTATTATCTCGTCTGCGGCGTCAATTCCATTGACTGACAGAGTGGAGCTGGAAAAGGACTGCTCACCTGATGGGCGTCCAGATCGATGATGGTGGCACTGGCAACTCCCTCAACCCTCTCAAAGAGAAACTGCAGAGACAAACACACAAGGGAGGCTGTTAGCTTGTAAATGACAAAGAAACAAATTGCACAGAGGTTTGTGGATCTCATGACATAGCAACAATCTCAGAGTAGAATGAATGTGAGGGTGGGAAAAAAAAAAAAAGAGAAATCAATGAATGAGTTTCAGGGAAAATAAATGGTACATGGATACAGAACATGATAGCTGTCGACATTAGTCAGCAAAAGATTTTTTTCTAAATAATAGGATAAAACGTAGGGCTGGATTGTTTTTGGGGAGAAATTCTACATGAATATCCCAAATACAATGGTTTAATGGCTTACTTATGCAAGTAATCTTTAGTTTGTTAGATTAAAACTGCATTACTTTTTACTGTGTGATCACTGGGCAGCTGGAATTCCTCGCCATTTTAAATATAAACAGGGTAAAAATCTGCATCTCAACATTCAGTATCTCAACAACAAAAGGCCGGGACACACCAAGCCATTATTGGGCCATCTGAGAACATTTGTCAGGTTAGTTTGTTTGATGTGTTCCACAGGGTGTTCCACTGGTCTTGCTCACGTCAGATGGAGTTTGCCTGATTCAGCATGTAGAATCAATGTTGCCCATCGGTGAAAGAGCATTCTGATTGGCTGTTCAGCTACAAATGAAACCTTAGAACAAAAGCGACACCAAGCGACACTAAGCGTGACGACACTAAGCAAATGACAAATATCAATAGGGAACTTAAAGAAAATGGCTGCCATTTTTTAAACATTTGCAAATGATATGGATTATTAGATTATCAGACATATTTGCACGGGCAATGTGGTGCCCGTGTGGTGAGCAAGAGTTCTAGGAAAATGGTACGTAAACTAGGGATTGCTGATGTGAAACTGTAGTTTCAACATGGTGTCGAGATCCACAACCTCAGAGGTTTTGATACACTATTCCGAAACATTTCGAAACATCCACATGACTACACATGACTAAAGCGATTCAAAGAATCAGTAACTACAAAAGCATTCCAAGACCTGGCGAATCTGTGTTTGATTGACAGGATCGGAATTAAAACCACAATCTAGTGGACTGAAGTCTAGTGGACCATGTGTAGGCATAATGCAACTGTGATGCGGGTGACCCGAGTTTGTACAGGCTTGTACAAGCATTCATAAATTGTGACTTAATGCGTTTTATTAATGCAGATTTTTTTCAATGACCAAAACAACACATTTATTCCCAAAAAGTTAATTCGGATGTCAGATCTATGTGAAAACAAAACACACAAGAACAGAGAAATTTTAAATGACTATAACTGCTTCATTTTGAATTCAAACCTAATAATAATAATAATAATAATAATAATAAAAATAATTCCTTACATTTATATAGCGCTTTTCCGGACACTCAATTTTTGGGGGGAATCTCCTCATCCACCACCAGCGTGCAGCATCCACCTGGATGACCCGAAGGCAGCCATATTGCGCCAGACCACACACCACACACCAGCTGATGGTGAGGAGGAAGCCAATTATCATATGGGGATGGTTAAGAGGTTATGATGGACAGAGGCCAGGATGCTGGAGTTAAACCCCTACTCCTTTTTAAAGGACATCCTGGGATTTCAACGACCACAGACAGTCAGGACCTTGGTTTAACATCTCATCCGAAAGACGGCACTCACTGAGCAGTATAGAGTCGATATTTTGGGACATTAGGACCCACACAGACCACAGGTTGAGCGCCAGCAGAAACTTAGCTTTCCCATGTGGTCTCCTATCCAAGTACTGACCAGGCACAGCCCTGCTTAGCTTCAGTGAGCAACCATGTGAGAGTTGCAGAGAGCTAGCCGCCGGCTTAAAATGCACCTTGTCTTGGTTCTTTTCAACTTTATCTTATTGTTTGTAAATATTGTAAATACTGTGGAAGCAATAAATCTTTTGCGGTGCTAATTCGGTGTTTTGCGTTTTCTCTTGTCATCTTCATCATCAGTTTATACTTTGGTCATCTCCATGTTACTCCTTTAATTCCATAGACATATTTCCATCAAGGATCATAACACCAGTCAAGAGCACTAACCACTCCACTAAATCACTTGATTTATCAGGAAAACAACAAACAATTCCTCAATTCACGTAACTACTAAAAATACTTAAAATAGCAATACTTATAAAGACCACTAGGTCACTAAAGAGACAGGTTTCTAAACATTTTGAAGCCTTGACACATTTGCTTAGACTGTTTCAGTGTTTCACGAAGCATTGCTTTGTTTATGGTTTGTATACATGCAGCACTAGTTCTGGATTCCCTTTGTGGATTGACAATACAGACTACTGCCACCTGCAGGTATGGAAAGGTACATCATCTCACAAAGACGCAGAATGTACATTCAGCTCTTGTTTGGTTTGTTTACGCACAGCTTTTTAGTCTAGATGGGACCTGATGCAGGTGACAACACACTCGGTTTTTGTCACTGCTTGTTTTTTGCCATCAGACTGCTTTGTCCCTGGCTGAAGACATATTGGACTGAAAAGTGACCAAATGCAGTGACCAAAACTCACATAAGCAGAAACAATCAAAATACTAGACTAATCTTTGCTGAGAAGCATGTTGTGCGAACAGAAAACTGGCCCAAAGTTCACTTTAGTGAAATCTGACTTTTTGGGTCTGATGGCGAACAATACGTTCGTTGTCCATTGTGTAAAGGGTGCACAGATTAATGTGTAAAGGATGAATAACAGTCTTGTGGGCAGATTTAGTAAACAGGCCAACTCAGAGTTCAATCCCATAAAAGCGCAGATGGAAAAGTGGCAAGTTTTGCAAGAGATCTACAGACAATTCAAGAAAACAGAAGCAACAGCTCATTTCCATAATGAGCAATGCAATCTACCAGGTGCAGCGTAACTAAAGTTTCAAACAAGTAGAGACGATGATAATCACTGTTTGAACGATGTCTTCTTCTGCCATACAAAAATGCAGTAAGTAAACATGAGTGGAAAAATGTCTTTCTTCAACCACAAGCTCTTTGTTCTTCCTGCAGCTTCTACATCACTGCATTTTATGCAACATTAGTTATAATGTACGTTTTTGTGCAAATATTCAGGGTAAAGTAACATCAGAAAGTAAAACACTTAATTTTATTTAACCATCTCCTCCCATACATTTTAAGTCTGAAAGCAAAACCGCTACAAACGCATATCTAAGTCCCTTTTTTAAATTTTCACTGTCTTTAATGATGCACTCAGAGCACTCTTACTATCCTCAATTAAAGTTTAATACCTTCTTATTACTAAATTCAGATAAAACTGAGGTCTTGCTTATTGGACCCAAAAACCTCACACGCAAAAACCTACAACACTGTCTAACCCTTGATGGATTCTTAGTTCAGTCCTCATCTTCAGTCAAAAATTGGGGGGGGTGATTTTTTTTTTTATAATAATTTTTTAGGGTTTTTTCACCTTTAATTTGACAGGATAGTGAAGGTTACAGACAGGAAAGTATTGGGAGCAGAGAAAGGGGAAGGGTCGGCAAAGGACCTCGAGCCGGGGATCGAACTCAGGTCGCTGTGAGCACCATGTAAAGGCACTTAACCACTAGGCTATTGGCGCTGACTGGGGGGAGATTTTTGATAGCAACCTGTCGTTTGAAGGCCAGATTTCAAGCATCTATAAAACTGCATTTTTACATCTTAAAATGTTGCCAAACTTCGACATATGCTATCAATGTCTGATGCGGAAAAGCTTATTCATGCTTTCATGACCTCTCAGTTAGACTATTGTAATGCGTTACTAGGTGGTTGCCCTGTTGGTCTAATTAACAAACTTCAGCTGGTTCAAAATGCAGCTGCTACAGTTCTTTCTAGAAAAAAGAAATATGATCATATTACTCCAATTCTTTCATCATTGCATTGGCTACCTATTAAATATCGTATAAATTTTTTAATTTTATTGACTACCTACAAAGCCCTGAACGGCTTAGCTCCCCAGTATTTGAGGGAGCTCCTGGTGTATTATAGCCCCTTACGTCCACTACGCTCAATTAATTCTGGACAATTGATTATTCCCAGAATATCAAAATCAACTGTAGGCGGTAGATCTTTTTCATATTTGGCGCCTAAACTCTGGAACAGCCTTCCTAACACAGTTCAGGAAGCAGACACACTCTATCAGTTTAAAACTAGATTAAAGACACATCTCTGACACTGCATCTCTGCACAAGAGGTTTGGCCAGAGGAGAAATGGTCATGCCCAACTGAGACTGGTTTTTCTCAAGGTTTTTTTTTCCTTCACTTTCATCAATTGGTGAAGTTTGTTCCTTACCGCTGTCCCATTGGCTTTCTTGGTTTGGGACTTGTGAAACTGCACATCGATGGATTTGCTCTTCAGTGTTTGGACTTTCAGCAGTGAAAATAAAACCACACTGAACTAAACTAAACTGAACTTCAACTTTGAAAACTGGACTGACACTGTTTCAGTTTACTATAATCTTCTATGTTAAGCTGCTTTGACACAATCTACATTGTAAAAGCGCTATAGAAATAAAGATGAATTGAATTAATAAATACGGTATATTATATTTGTATATTAAGGAAACCTGGCCCCTAATTTAATTCTTTATGTTATCTCAAAAATATAACAAATATATGCATTTAAAACATATTTACTTTTAAAAAACTTAAATCTTTGTTTTAGGTTTCAAATTAAAGGATTAGTTCAACCAAAACTGCTATTAATTACTCATCCTCCTGGTGTTACCATCCCCTGAGACCTTCGTTCCTCTACAAAACAGAAATTTTAGGCATAGACAAGGGTCCAGAAAAGGATCCAAAAACATTCCATGTGAGTTCAGTGATTCAATTAACTTCAACATTAATCATACTAAGCTCCAAGAACACTTTGCCAATTTTTTTTTTAAAGACAGCCTTGCTCATTTGATGTCTTCAGCACCAGATTAGGGTACGCTTTTACTATGTACAACATGATTCTTGCGTGTTGCGCTGCTGATTCAAATGGCAATACGTTGTACAAAAGTGTTCATGGAGCTACATGATTACTAAAGTCACATGGAATGCTTTTGGTTACATTTCTGGACCCTTGTTGTCTATGGAGGATGAGAAAGCTATTAGATTTTATCTAAAATATCCTAATGTTCTTATCCTAATGGTGAATTAAGGTCTTAGACAATCGGAACAATTTTTAAGGGAATATTTAATAACACAATTTTCATATTTGGGTGAACTGATTCTTTAACTCTAACATGAATGGTATTAGGTAAATTCAGCAAGGAACTGTCAAAGGACTGTTTAAATCAAGGGGAATTCGCATACATTCGATCACAACTGGACAGCATTAATGTAATGTGACAGGACGCTGGACAACGGAGTGCGGATCCAAATGCAAATTCACTTAGAATAGTCAGGCAAGCAACAGTCAACACAGGGGCAAAATGGTATATGCAGATAATACAGAGTGGTAAACAAATAACCAGGAACCGGTGTGTGTGAGCGGTGCATGACTGTAACTTGTAGTCCATATACTGGCAGATTTGTAGTCCTTAGCAATCTGCATGTTTACCATCAATCTGCCAGGATTAGACCGCTGGTGATTGTGACAATTAAATAAAGGTGTTTACAATGGATAAAACATGTTGAGTTCGTCCACTTACAACCACTTACCGAATTTGTCTAAAACACATTCAGGTGGATTGCTTTGGTCTAAACACTCATTTGGTCAAATGCATTCACACAGCCAAAATAAAAACACCACCTTCTCTCCACCTGCTGACCAAACATGCGAGAAAGAGCACCAAAACAAAGTATTTCACTGCACTGTACCACACACATGGATTACGATCAAAATCATAGTCATTCACATCCTTTCCATTCACTTGTTTTCCCACTGCGCGTACTGTAAGCCACATGAAATGAGTTTGTTCATTCAACAGTACTCATGCATCACACTAAGCGCTTCTGTGAAAATGATGTAGAGCGTGATAAAACTAGAGGGAAAGATCGTAACCAAATCAAGTGCTCACAAGAGACATATCTGAACAAATTCAAATACTGTAAGTGGTAACGAGTGACCACTTCTGATCAGATCACTGAAAATATGGGGCCAGAGTTTTGTCACTTTTATTTTTATAGTACTTTATACAATATTACAGATCTTTGTACAATCCACTTGGAAACAAAGACATTGTAGGGTTGCACAATTAATAGTACAATTAATAGCTACTACTACTAACTACTAGAATGGCCATAGATTGTTCATATAAGACTGTATCAAATTAAATTTTTGTCACGTCATATTTACATTCAAAGCTTTTATTTAAATTTAAGAGTAAGAGTATTAAGTTTTGAATGTCTGAATCATATATATATATATATTTTGGAAAATAACTGTACAGTACAATTTACTGGACTGCCCTCATAGGTGTGTATGTTAGAGCAATGTTAGACTGAAATATACACACATTTAGGATAAGTCAAGATACTATAGTTAATTCGTTTTTTTTTTAACAGAGATATTAAATAACAAAAATTAGTGTTAAAAAACATGGTCACTCAAATTTCTCTCTCAAAAATATTACTTACACTGCTATTTTTGGGGGGTTGGCTCAAAGTTGACTTCAGTATTAGACCAAGTTTGTAATATAAGTAATATTTGTACTTATTAGCCCTGTCAACATTAGCCATTCTGAATGTTTGACTGGACTTAAGATAAGCCTTCATTTAACCTCTTAACCGTCAATATCAGTACATAATTAATAATTCAAATTTTTAAAAAATCTCTAAACCTGAACTTATATTGACAAACTATTGATATAATATGCATATATCACATTTAATTTACATGCATGAACACAAAATGTGGCAGTTTAGGGGTTAACTCTTTTAAAGTATTTCTTTGCACTGATGTTAAAAAATAAGAATAGTTGTTCAACTTGCATATTTTTAGGTAACACTTTATTTTAATGGTTCATTTAAGTATTAGTAGACTGTCTGCTTAATATCTGTTGATACTGCTCCTTCACCAGACATTTAACTGACTATAAGAAACTTTACAAATATGTCAACTTACACTAACCCCAACCTAACAGTCTACTTATAATCTAATGAGAATTAGTTGGGATGTAGATGCAATGTAACTTAAATTCAACAAACAGGCCATCAAAATAAAGTGTGACCATTTTTGCTATTACAAAATGTGTTCTTTCAGCACTATTTTGTATTGCAGTGTTTTGGTACAAACATCTCACCTTGATAGCAAGTGTGATGTCAGCATAGGCACAAAAACCTCCTCCTTTGTCACTTGAGCAGTGATGGAAACCTCCTCCTGTATGAAAAGAAAGGCAATACACTGTAAAATATAATAATAATAGTAATAATAATAATAATAATAATAATGATAACAACTTTTTAATCACCATTATTGACTGGTTGACTTTTAATCACAATGACTTTTATCACCAAGTTTTGACTTCTGGTTGACAATTTTGACTAATTGACTAATTGCATTTTCTGTAGGGATGTCCCGATCAGGTTTTTTTGCCCTCGAGTCTGGGTCATTTGATTTTTAGTATCTACCGATACTGAAACCCGATCCGATACTTCTATAATACATAAAAAAAAGAATAAAGTAGAGCGAAGAAACAGATCCAGAATGTTCCTTTTGTTTTTTTTATTCACCTTATTTTAACATTCAACAACTCTGTTAACAAAGAGAGCACTTCAGTGAGATAGCTTGAACAATCTAGTAATAAATAACATAAATTCTTCACTTTTAGACTTTAGTGTAACAGTAAATATAAAAAAAATCTAATATAAAAACAAATAGCACCTCGACTTAAAATACCAGGCAGGCAAGCCCCAAATTTACTTATTTCACAGTTTGCTATGGCAATGCTGTCATCATCAACTTTATAATACCTCCAGACCACAGACATACTTGAGCTTTCTGATTAAAGCTGCTACCGTGTTCTACTTTGCCAGCATTTAACCAATAGGGTCTCTGCAACAAAGTGATGTCATCCCACATGCGTTGCGGTTTCTGTGTGAAGTCAAAAAAGAGGTACAACTGTGTGCCACTGCATAACTATAGATGATACATACTGTATATATTCGAGTCCTGATTGGGAGGTAACGTCCGATTCTGATCAAGTCTAAAACCATGTGATCGGGCCTGATTTCCGATCACAGGACTGGATCTGGACATCCCTAATTTTTTTGCATTATATTTTTTTTATTTTATATAAGTTTTCTAAATGCTGTGTTTAATTATGCAAATAATTTTACATACTCAATTAGTATACCTCTATTTTCCTAAAAAACTAAATCAATCATTTTTAGGCATATTAGACCATATTTTCTTTCATTTTATTTTCAAAAATAAAATGTTTTATATAATGTAATTTATATATTAATAAAACTAATTAATTAATTTAATTATTATTATTATTGTTATATAAATTAAATTCATATGTTAATTAAAACCAAATTATGTATGAACAAAAGAACAAAAATCACTTCATGAAAGTGCAGGAAAAAGTTTTTAGGTTTTTATTTTTTTGTGTGTGCAATATCTCGCATTGAAACAGCTCAACTCACTAAATGATGCATAAACAAAACACGGCGTCTGTTTTCCAGAAACACCTGAAGATTTCCATCTGAATGTGCCCTCAAAAAGTGGAAGATTGAGAGACTAGCTTTTAATTAGGATCACACTTATACATTCAGGCAACAGATCCAATCTGTCCTCTCATGACCCGCCACATTTAGCCTTATTAAATGACTTTGCACTCCGGAAGCGCCTCTACGGGAGCGGGCCGGTTGCTGATTAGCATTTATTGCTTATTCACACGACCCCGCTTGCTGATTCACACCTTTCAATTACTGAGCAACACCCTCCGAGGAACAACGCGTGCATTCGAATGAACAGTCGTCCGTTGTCTATTATGTTTAGCAATGCAGAGGCAAAGAGCAGCACTGTTTCTCAGCGGCATGAAGGAAACGGCTGAGCTGGCAGGAGTCTTGCTTTTTCACACACTTTTGTTTTTTTTTTAGAAATGAAGACTGGAATAGAATTGTGAATGCATCGATACATAGGCCTATTTGGGATTTTTTTCATAAGCACATGGAAAAACCCAGATATAAATATTAACTGTTCCTTTCCAATTTATTATTATTTTTACCGGTAATTCCCAAACAAATACCAACAGTGCAAATCCATCACACAGGTAAAAAAAATAAAATAAAATGAAGTTTTATTAAATAATAATAATAATAATAATAATAATAATAATAATAATAATAAAATAAAATATAGTACTGTATTCAATTTTTAAAAGGCTACATTTGTAATTTTTTCTTTATAAATTCATTTATTTTTGATTTTCATCTTTATTTAAATTTTTTTGTCTATATGCAATTTTTTACAAATTAATCAATATTTGGAGAATGCTTTAAAAAAACATTTGAAACATTTATTTTTCTATTGGATGTAGTTAGGCAATATTTCATTTATTTATTTGCTTATTTTTATTCGCAGGTTCATTTATTTAAATTTATTATAATTTAATAGTTCCATCAGTACAAGACCATTGCTCCAGTGGTACAAATAAAAATAAATAAAATAAACATAGTACCATATTCAATTATTAAATGTTCCATTTTATTAATTTATTTTTCATGTTTCATCTCGAATATTTTGTCTAAACGCAATTTTTTTTTTTTTTTTTTTTTTTTACAAAAGAATCACTACTTGGAGAATGCTTGGGGAAAAAAAACTGATACAAACTAAAACTAATTCAACATTAATTTTTTAAAAAATAACTAATTGAATGAACTCAATTTAATTGAGGGCCGGATTTCCATCCAATAAATTTGTTTAGTAAAAACAAAAAAATAATAATATTTTTTTCACAATTAAATGCAATTGAGTTGGTCCAACATGATTTTATCAAATAAAAGTTTAAATACATTAGTATTTTTATTTTACTTAAACTCAAAGGTCTGATGTGTCATACATTTCCAAGTCTCTTAGCTTTATTTGAAGTTATTCTAAATGAACTAAAAAAGCCATTTTAGCATATTTCATAGTTACATATACAGTTGATTGAGACTGATCTCAGAACTAATTTTAAGATAGGTATTACTTACTGTGCAAATCAACAAACTGCATTTTTGCTAATTAAGCTGCCAACACCCAAAGCATAGGTGCTCCTGCAAGGTGGTAATCTCAAAACTCAAAGCATTACATGAAAATCTTCTAAATCTTCAAACTAAAGTGAAGATTAAACTCTAAAAGTCTTCCTATTAACTTTAAACACCTAACATTATTTGTATTGTCAACATGTCCCTCTCTTAATTTAGTCCCTTAAAGCATGCTGGGAACTACAAATCCCATAACCAGGTAGTTGGACCAACGCAATTCCTTCATGTTGTCCCAACACAAAACGCTTAAGTTAACTTAATGATTTAAAAATTTAAGTGGACTGAACATGAAACCAATAAATTGGCCAAAGAAATTACAAGAATTCTGTTGTTTCAGCTCATTTTAACAGAGTAGTTTGAACAAACAGCAGTAATCTTATAATTTTTTTTTTTTGAGTGCATTGGTGAAATGAAATTAAATGAAATAAAAATTCATATTCAATTACTCAATATTTTAATTATTTAATTACTTTTATTTGCTAGTTCATTTGTTTCATTTTCTAATTTGGTAATAATTCCATCTGTACAAGACAGAAAATCAAATTAAATGAAATATAATTTTATTAAATATTTATTAAACATTTTTTAATTGGTACTTTTATTTACTGACTCATTTAATTTTCAGATTCAAATTCACTGCGTCTTTTTGCATGTTTAATTTCTAATTTCTTATCTATATGCACTTTTTAACAACAACAACAACAACAACAACAACAACAACAACAACAACAACAACAACAACAAAAACATTGGTACAGTACTTATCCAATCCTTAAGCATGCACTTAAAGAGATGCCAACAAGCTCAACACCAAACACATTACCGTGAACTTGCAGCAACTACGCAATAATATGAGAATATATCTACTTTATCACTACTTTAAATGATCAATAGCTCTTCTGAGATGAAATCAAATATGCAGGCAGCAAAGCAAATCCATAAGCCACACTAAGATGCACTTATTCTCTCTGCAATAGTTTTCCCAGTGATGACTGAGAGCATTAAAATGAGAACTCACCAACATTTATTGCCCATCCTCGATCTATTGCCAGCTTTCCAGCCTAGGTTTAAAAAAAAAGAAGACAACAAACAGACAGAACACTTTAGTTTCATGATCTCATTTTCCAGCTGGCATTTCCCCCCTTTTCGGTCATCAATAAATTAACAGAAAAGCAGAAATCTGTTCATGCGTCGAATAAATCAAAAGCAGGGTAACTTGGCACTAAAGCTGAGGGAGGATTCAACATTATCCGCGCTTCTTTCATCTCTGATTACACATCCTTTCAACTTTACACAAAAAGTTATATGCATATGTGGTCTGCTAATGGCTTAGGATGGATTTTGTGCAGCTTTATTGTGCCTTTCTAATATTTAAACACACTTTTTAGTCATTTAGTTTGATCCTTTCCTCATATTTTCCTTCCCTTATTCGCTTATCTGCCTTCCATCTTAGTTTTGCTTCCTTTCTGTTATTATCTCCCATAAACATATAGGAAAAACATAATCTCGAACACATTTAATGGCAGCGGAATAACCGGAAATGGCTTTAAAATGGTGTTTCCATCACAGCAATGACTATCTATTCGTCTATCGCATATAAGACCATCTTTCAAGAGAGGAGAATTCCAATGAGGTTTGCAATAAAAAAAAAAAACTTGATGGCGCTTTGTTGAAATAATAATCAGCTTTTCACTCGACTTTCAAAGTGAGACCAGATCGCATTTTCTTTTATCATAGCTTCATGTCAAAAGTAATCAAACTGCCTTGTCGAGAAGCTCTCAGTACTCGGTACAGTATTCGGTATCTGTGGAGGATTTTCCACATAATAAATAAATATTTAAATTGTATGTGATGTTTATTCTTCAAAGAGTCCTGAAGAAAACATCACAGGTTCAATGAAATGATATGGAACGATAAAATATTAAATAAATAAATAAAATAAAATAAAATAAAATAATGGTATCTGTGGAGGATTTTCCATAAATAAATATAAAAAATTTATGTGCTGTTTATTTCTCAAAGACTCCTAAAGAAAACATCACGGTTTCTATAAAAGGTAAAATAAAATAAAATAAAGGTATCAGTGGAGGATTATCCATAAATAAATATTTAAATTTTATGTGCTGTTTATTCTTAAAAGACTCCTGAAAAAAAACATCATGGTTTCCATAAAATAAATAAAATAAAATAAATAATAATAAAATGGTATCTGTGGAAGATTTTCCACAAATAAGTATTTAAATTGTATGAGATATTTATTCTTTAAAGACTCCTGCAGAAAACCTCACAGTTAATAAAATAAAATAAAATGTATCAGTGGAGAATTTTCCATAAATAAATATTTAAATTGTATGTGCTGTTTATTCTTCAAAGATGCCTGAAAAAAGAAATCACACTTCCAAAAATAAAATAAAATAAAAAAAGAAAATAAATAAAAATAAAATAAATAGTTGAGAATTTTCCATAAACAAATATTTAAATTTTATGTGCTGTTCATTCTTCAAAGACGGCTGAAAAACAAAAACAGTTTCTAAAATAAAATAAAATAAAATAATTGGAAATCCCCGCTTCAGTCTTCAATGTCACAAGATCCTTTAAAATCATATGCAATCTAATTTGACGATCAAGAAACATATCAGTGATAAAACTGTGTTGCTTCAAATTAAGAAAAAATATTTTCTTAAAATTAAATGCTGTTATTGAGTTTTTGAAATGTTTTCAATTCTATAAAAATAAGAGTGATTTTATTGTGTTTCTTTGTGAATCATAGTGAAAACAAGCAGCATTTATTTTAAATATCTATCTGACTAATATATATCGAAGTCAAAAATATAAGCCCTTAAATCATTCATTCATTCATTCTCTTTTCAGCTTAGTCCCTTTATTAATCTGGGGTCGCCACAGCGGAATGAACCACCAACTTATTCTGCATATGTTTTACGCAGCGGATGCCCTTCCAGCTGCAACCCATCGATGGGAAACATTCATACATGTATCTGTCTTTTTTTTTCCTTCTTTTGAATGATAAAAACCTGTCTAAGAGTGTATTAGGAAAGAAAATTGTCTGATATCTGACATTTAACAGTAATATAGGTGTCATTTGTTAATTTATTATTATTATTATTATTATTATTATTATTATTATATATTTTTTTATTGTTTTGTTTGTTTTCTTTTTAAATTTCTGTTGTTGTTGTTTACTTACTGTATTTTCCTCTAAATATGGTCAAAGAGCTTAGAATGATCAAGTGGCGACACTCAATAGAACGTTCCATTGCAACAGCTGCGCCCAGCAACAGCCCCGTGATTCCGCCATTTTGGAGTAAAAGCGATCGGCCGTCCATTGGATCTCATTGCTGTCACGATGGCGAGCAGCTACTTTGTTTTTTATTTATTTATTTAAAAAGCGCATTAAAGCTGTGATACAACCTGAAAGACGACAATACAATGCTTACTGTGACAATCATCAGCACTTTAAATAGTTTATTTTACAGACTGTGTGACACTAGCGGCATCTAGTGGCTATTTCCCAAACAACAACAGAGTGTCGCCTCTTGGTCGCCTCTTGGTCAAAGTTCTTTGATATGGTTTAGAGAGTAAGGAATGTGTTTAATTACCACCCAATATTGTTTTCTTTAATACTGTGAAATTAATGTATTAAGTTTTTTCTTTCGCACACTTGTAATAACTCTCTGATTGAAAATTGCCAAAAAAAAAAATAAAAAAAATAAAAAAAATAAATAAAAATATTAGCCCCATTTTTTTTTTCTTTTTCTAATATTTCCCAAATGATGTTTAAAAGAGCAAGACATTTTTTTTCCACAGTATTTCATATATTTTCGTCCTCTGGAGAAAGTTGTATTTGTTTTATTTCGGCTATAATAAAAGCAGTTTTACATTTTTTTTAAAAAACATTTCGAAGGTCAAAATTTTTAGCTCCCTTAAGCTAAATTTGTTTCCGATAGTCTACAGAACAAACCACTGTTACACAATGACTCGCCTAATTACCCTAACTTGCCTAATTAACCTAGTTAAGTCATTAAATGTCACTTTAAGCTGAATACTAGCATCTTGAAAAACATCTAGTCAAATATTATTTACTGTCATCATGGCGAAGATAAAAGAAATCAGTTATTAGACACGAGTTATTAAACCATTATGTTTAGATATGTGTTGAAAAAAAATCTTCTCTCCAATAAACAAAAGTTGGGACAAAAATAACTTTGGGGGGCTAATAATTCTGGCTTCACATACAGTAGACATACAAACACATACTGTACACACCTTTACAAACACAAGCAATGGAATGTTAAACAGTAGAAACTATTAAACATTATCTCAGATTTGAGTTGCTTGTCTATAATGAGATCCCAGATAATGATCATTGTAGACAAGATAACCGCATATAGAGTTGATATACTATACCGATACTCTCATGCCAGTCTCCTCTGAGAGCTTTTAAAGCTACTTTCAGTCAATTGTTTAGTAGAGAGCCAAACTAAGAGGAGAGCTGCACACATGTACTGTATGAACACACACACACACACACGCTTGCAGTGCTCTTGAGCTCAATCCCTCGGCTCCATCCAGTGCATGGCTTTGCATAAGGAGAAGGTTATCAGTGAGCCTGGAGCCCTGAGCTGCTCCTGGGAGGCAGAACTCAGCTCAACTCAGCTCTATCGCTCCTTTTCAACTTCCTCTGCTCTCCCTCTCTACTGATACGGGATCCATCAGTAAAACTGCATCAAAAGTTTCAAGTCTGCAATCATTTCAATCAATTCAAGGACCGGAGTGCATATAAATTTACTCATTATTAATATTTTATTCAAATCAACCAGCAAGAGCAACGAAACAGAAAATGCAACATGAAAAAAATCCACACAGATTTCAACAAAATTTGGATTTAGTGTAGAACTTACTAAATGTATGACCACAATCAAAAGATTGAGTCACATCTTCCCTATACAATTAATGTAACGTAATGTGTATTTATATAACGCATTTTATTGTGTATGGCCACACATGATGCGAAGGCAGCCACAAAACAACGGTGCCAGCACGCTCACCACACACCAGCTATAGGGGGAGTGGAGAGACAGTGATAAAGCCAATTCGGTGGATGGGGATGATTGGGAGGGCATGACGGGTAAGGGCTGATGGAGGGAATTTGGCCAGGACACCAGGGTTACACCTCTTGGGGCTGATTACACCGAACGTGCTTTTATGCTCCAAAAACGCGAGGTGCACCACACTGCCTTTTTTGTTGACAAGAAAAAAAAGGAGCCTGGTGCGATTTTTATGTCGCTAGGTAATGACTGAATCAGCTGCGTATGGTGCGAGAGTGCTGCTGTTGATATGAATATAATTTTAAAATGTAATAATATTGTGATATTCAAGATTTGTGAGTCATACACCTCCGGAAAACTCAAAACAGCAACCACAAGTCTCTCCTCCATCTTCAAAAGTCTCCGTAGTTGGCTTGACAACACAACACTGCAGGCACCTTAACGGAAACCCCGCCTCTGCTTTCATTTGATTGGAAAATGAAACAGACGTGACTGACGTAACACACTTTTTCCGCTCAGATTTGACTTTTTTCAACTGCGAGCGCACGGCACGCAAGGGCAAAAACGCGAGGCGCGCAGGGCTCATAAGCAGCTCGCACAACGCTCGCACCCGTTAGTAAATCATTCAAACCTGCGACTTGTTTGTGTTCTGACCACATGTGCTTGGTTGTATACTATATCAATAAAGTGTTTAGACTTTTAAAAACACTGTTGTAATACATTGAGACACTAAGCATTGTTCTTATGATGCTTTTCTACAGGAGGAATACACAAATTACTTTCAAACACTTCAAATATAGTCTGTGTTAGTAAATGCAAGGCTATTTATGAAATCCAGGCATAACACTGTATGACAACTTTTCAGATGACTGCTCTATAGCCTACAGCTAATCAATCTGTCAGATTCTGGAGTGCATTACAGTTCTAAAGAAAATTATAAATGAGAAATTATCTTAAATAAAACAAATACATTTATAGAGATGGTATATAAGTATATAATTTCACTCACCTGGGAAATGAAGGCCACGTGAATGCTTTGTTAGCACAATTAAGTGCACACAGCATGCCATATCATCTGATAATTGTAAGAAATAATTCCAAAAGGCAGTTGACTGTCTAAAGCTACGTAAAACAAAACAAAAGTATGATATGCCGAGTTCAGCGGCTAATCAGTCGGAATCAGCTGAGGTGAAGTGACGGCGACCAGCGAGACCTAGCTGTCACTCAAGTGGCCACGCCCTTAATTATGCAGACTTCATATTACCTAATATAAAGAAAACGAATGAGTTGTAAAAAAAATTCACCCCCTCACAGTTGTCATGAAGGGTAATATTAGCTATATGAACCAAAATCGTTCTTTGTACCAGGCTGTAAACACCTTTTTTCTGCTGTAAAAGTTGGCCATTTTAAAAGCGGGGTCAATAGAAATTTGCTCTATTATGGAGCCAGGACCAGCAGAATTTCAATGAATTGCAGTTTCAGTTACTTCCGTATTTGCTTCACGAGGAAGAGCGGGAGGTTGCCGCTTGCTCTCAATGCAAAAATCACCCCCCTACTTTTTACGAGAAGTGTCATTGGACTTTCAATGACCAAAGTGAGTCAGAACCTAGGTTTAACATCTCATCCCAAAGAGGGTGCTTACTAACAGTATAGTGTCCCCTTTCACTTTACTGGGGCATTAGGACTCACACAGACTGCAGGTTGAGCACCCCCTGCTGGCCTCACTAACACCACTCCTAGCAGCAACCTAGTGGTCTCCAATCCAAGTACTGACCAGGCTCAGATTACTAAAATAAAAAGTTCTTGGACTGATAATCCACAAGTATGCAAAAGCTGTTTTTGCACAGTTGTATTTGTAATGCTGAAATATAATTGACATATAAATATAAAAACATTAATTTTTGACTGTTCTATAAGAGAGAAAAATGGTAAAAGCAGTTTACAATCATATATTTATATTGAATTCCTGTCATTTTCTGTAAATAAATGACAATAATTTGTTATATATCTATAGCAAGATCCTATCCCACATTGTATACACACATTAAACCAGATTCTGCCGGTCCAGAAATCCATATTGTGTTGAGAACTGTATAGATTACTTCCATGTTGCTTTGTTCTGTTTAGTCACAGACGAATTAAATCTCCTAAGGTAAGCAAATAATCAACAAAAAATCAGTTCTTGTAGGTCAACATGTTGGATGCAAGAAACAAGATCCAAGTGATTTTCACATCACCCATTTCGAGCTCCAACATGAAGCAGTCATAATGTTTTGGCTCATCATCAGTGTGTGTGCTATAGCAAAGCTTTTCATCCAATAAACTCCGGAATGACTCACTTTTCCTGATACATGATTAAAAGCCACTCAGACTGGCTCGGGCCGTCCTAATTTCTGAACCCTGATCCGTGTATACGTGGCGCACCAAATGTACCCTCTTCAGAATCAAAAACAGAGCTCATATCAGTGCTATTTTTAGACTAACTTCCTAAACGACATCACGACTGCTTTGTGGGAACAGCGTCGATTAACAGAAACATCCACCAGCACATTTCGCAATTTTCAACAACTCATCCTCACTATTTGCTACTGAAGCAGCGCTATTAAAGCCAACACAAGTGCGCACATCTGATCTCATTCATAATCATCGCATTAAGACTCCGATCATAAACAAATCCACAACAACAGAGCAGAGATTAATGATAGGAGTCTTCCCATTATGATAATTCCTCCCAAACGCCCACGATTACACAGCGAATGTTGTCTAACCTTGAACTTTCTTGCGCACTACCTGAAACGGGGACGGCCTGCACGTACTCCCATGTTCCCCGAACCAGAACTGCAGCTCCATCCAGCCTGTCGACTGCTGACTGAAATGGCAGTCAATTAGCAGGCCGCGAGAAGGGCTCAATGGGAGGTATAATTATGTTCTCGGGCTGAGAGGGACGTGTGGAGCGCACTCATTGCCAGTTCGTCTGCCGCGCGGTGCGGTCTGTCAGAGCGCAGATGCACTGTGGAGAACACCTGGCACACCGCAAAGTCATTTAATGTAGTCTTTTACATCGCTGCAATAACAGGGAGGATGCACTAGGGAAGGGAGTCCTCAGGATGATATACTGCTGGTAGAAGATTGACACCGACGTATTCTAAAGGAATATCCTGGGTTCAGCTCAATCAACAGCATTTATGCCATGATGTTGATTGCCATGAAAATTGATTGCCACTTGTCCGTCTTTTAGCCTGAAGAAAGCACAAATGTGAGGTACAGTGAGGTATTCGCAAAGGAAATAAATGTGGACATTCAGCACACAATTAAACGCTGTTTTAAATTTAACAGCAGAGTGATTTTAGTATCTTTTTTATGTCTTTTTTAATAATAGTTTAGGTCAGCTTTTATTTCTCTGTCTATCTGTACACAGCAAAAAATCCAGTGTTAAATATACAGTGCGTTTTTTGGCGTTGTTCAGTGTTAAAACTGGAGTACATTTTAATCCACGAGTGTGAAAGAGCATATATTTAAGAGTATTTATGAGGTTTTTTCAGACAAACAGTGATCAAACCAGTATGTTTTACTTAAACTTGAAACGTATCTTGTTGCATTTTAAAATGCAAAGAGTTGAATGTATTGAAATTATTTCTGAAAAGATTAATGAACATTTAAAAAAATTAAAACTATTTTCAACATATTTGATCACTGTTATATGTCACACACACCAATTAATAATATACAAAAAAGGTAATATATTAACACTTTGAAGGGTAACACACACTCCAGTTCGATGTAAGAATAAACTCAATGAACTCTGTGAGTAATGTACTAATTTCACACTTCAGAAAGTGTTATTTTAACTCCAAAATCGAGGGAGTCATATATACACCCAAGGAGTGTTAAGTTAAACTCAAATTGAGTTAAATGTACATTGATTTTTTTGCTGTGTATAGGCCATGTCCTCACCAATATGTTTACATATTTTTGTCTCCTTTTTGGCCTTCAGTCCACACAGAAATGGCATTTTTAGGAAACGAAAACGTATCTTTTTGAAAACGCTGTCCAAAGTGGATAAATTTGAAAACTGAAAAACGGCTTTTGAAATCGATGATGCAATTTAGTCATTTGACCAAGCGGCAACCTCCTGCTCTACCTCGTGAAGCTAAAAGTGAAAAAGTGTTTACAGCCTGGTACAAAGAACGATTTTAGTTCATATAGCTAATATTGCCCTTCATGACAACTGTGAGGGGGGTGATTTTTTCTCATCAGTTTTGTTTATATTAAGTTATATTAAGTCTGCATAATTAAGGGCATGGCCACTTGAGTGACAGCTCGGTCTCCCTGGTCGCCGTCACTTCACCTCAGCTGATTCCGGCTGATTAGCCGCTGGACTGCATATACATCATATTTTTGTTTTGTTTTATGTGGCTCTACACAGTCAGTTGCTTTTTGGAATTCTTACAATTATCAGATGATATGGCATGCTGTGTGCACTTAACTGCGCTCATAAAGCATTCACGTTGCCTCCATTTCCCAGGTGAGTGAAATTCTTATATACTTATATACCATCTCTATAAATGCATGTTTTATTTAAGATAATTTTTCATTTATATTTTTCTTTAGAACTTGAATGCACTCCAGAATCTGACAGATTGATTAGCTGTAAGCTGTAAAACAGGGATGTCAAACTCAATTCCTAGAGGGCCGCAGCCCTGCACAGTTTAGTTCCAACCCTGCTTCAACACACTTCCTGGTAGGTTTCAAACAAGCCTGAAGGACTCAATTAATTTGATCAGGTGTGTTTAATTAGGGTTGGAACTAAACTGTGCAGGGCTGCGGCCCTCCAGGAATTGAGTTTGACATCCCTGCTGTAGAACATCTGAAACGTTGTCATACAGTGTTATGCCTGGATTTCATAAATAGTCTTGCATTTACTAACACAGACTATATTTGAAGTGTTTGGAAGTAATTTGCATTTTCCTCCTGTAGAAAAACGTCATAAGAACAATGCTTAGTGGCTTAATGTATTACAACAGTGTTTTTAAAAGACTAAACACTTTATTGATAGTATACAACCAAGCACATGTGGTCAGAACACAAACAAGTCGCAGGTAATGAAGTAGTAAGTGTTTCTCCCAAAGAAAAGCCTGTCTAAGCAAAATGCTAGCAGGCATCTGTAGCTCCGCCTATTTGCCCTTATTTAGTTACTCCTTGTTGGAGTGACGCACGAACAAAAGGGCACCAGTTTGCCACGCCCACTTGTAGCTTCATTTGTGCTCTTCAGAAACCTATGGGTGACGTCACAGATACTGCGTCCATATCTTTTACAGTCCATGCATTTGACAGATAATCTGTTGATTTCATGCTTTTTCTACATTATGCGCTCCACACTCCTATCCAGTAGGTGGTGGGAATGCACCATGTAAGTTGATCTGCCAACCGCCAATAACCACACATGAAAAAGCACAAGAATTTGACACAGATATGACCAACTCAGCTAACATAGTGGATGACATTGTAAAGCAGATGTTTTGAATTCTGTCCATTTTAATCGCTTTATTAAAGATTAATGTCAGTATGTACAACTGCTCCATATTGCCTCTCTTCAAAGGACACAGAACGTTTACTGGGAGCTATTGTTCAGCGGAGGAAGTGGACGCCAGTAGCTACATTTTGCAACATGCAGGTAAAATGCTTATGCTGCGTTCACACCAGACACAGATGAAGCGTCAAGCACGAGTGATTTACATGCTAAGTCAATGCAAAGAAGCGAAAGGACATCCTGCGGTGCGATATGCACGAATGAGGTGGTGCGAATGATGCGATTTGCGCAAATGAAGTGACGCTAGTTAAGCATTTTGCAGGATTGACTTAAATCAATCGCGTTGAAAAATCTGAACTTCAGCAAACATTCGCACCACATTAACCAATCAGGAGCTTGCTCTTAAAGGGGCGTGATTATGACATAGTGCCTGTTGTTGGTGTCACGGGGGAAAATCCTATTGCCGACATCGGACAACAGTTCATCAAACTGGGTTTGGCTCAGTCGGAAGCACCGCTGAAAGCTTCCATCATCATATAGTTTCTGGAGGAGTTGACAAACTCACAGAGCTGAATGCACCTCTGAATGGATCTAGTGAACTCAAACACGGTGAATTGACGCTTTTTATCAGCCTTCCTAAAGCGCATAAACAGCTATTCTCTCAATAAAATCCATGTTAGCCATTTATCAATGAAGCTAGAGTCACCAGGCAGATAGAAGCCCTGCCGAATGTCTATTGTGAAATAAATTTGATGCGAGAATGAAGCGGACTTGACGCACGAATGAAGCGAGTTCCAAATATTCACGTGTCTATTTATGCAAATTCATTTGCGTATTCCGCTTTGGTGTGAACACAGCATTATATTTGTGCATGCACAGCACAGTACATGAACAAAAGCGTTTTCAGTCATTTTATTGTGGATAATGGACCAAGCTTTTCAAATTTATCTGGATTAGTGTAGGCCTAGCCTAAATATTTGTTTCTCTCTCTCAACAGCGATATTTACACTAAACTGAACCAGTTTTAGGGCTGCACGGTGGCGCAGTGGGTAGCACGTTCACCTCACAGCAAGAAGGTCACTGGTTCGAGCCTTGGCTAGGTCAGTTGGCGTTTCTGTGTGGAGTTTGCATGTTCTCCCCGTGTTTGCGTGGGTTTCCTCCGGGTGCTCCCGTTTCCCACACAAGTCCAAAGAACATGTGGTATAGGTGAATTAGGTAGGCTAAATTGTCCGTAGTGTATGAGTGTGAATGAGTGTCTATGGATGTTTCCCAGCGATGGGTTGCAGCTGGAAGGGGATCCGCTGGGTAAAACATATGCTGGATAAGTTGGCGGTTCATTCCGCTGTGGCGACCCCAGATTAATAAAGCGACTAAGCCGAAAAGAAAATGAATGAATGAATGAATCAGTTTTAATTGAACTAGAAATACACCAGCATTCTCCCACTACTCTCCGGCCTGCCTGACTTGCCGGAATGGTCTACAGAATAGTCTAAATCAGGGGTGCTCAACCCTGTTCCTGGTGATCGACCTTCCAGCTGATTTCAGCTCCAACCCTGATCAAACACACCTGAACCAATTATTTAGAACGTGAGGAGCACTTGATAATTACAGGCAGATGTGTTTGATAAGGGCTGCAACTGAAAACTGCAGGAAGTTCGACCGCCAGGAATAGGGTTGAGCACCCCTGGTCTAAGTAATGTTACGGCTTTCTATTCTCTTTTCTTCATCTAAGCTGCTTTGGCACAATCTACATTTTTAAAAAGAGCTATAAAAATGAATAAATAGCCTCAATGCTTTCCAAAGTTTCCAGGAGAAAGTGAAATCACTTACAGCAAGTGACGTACCCTCTATATCAGTGCTTTTAAGACTGCAATGCCTTTTTGAAAACTGATGTATTCAGAGTTGTCAAGAAAATAGAAACAGACACAAAATGTTAATAAACAATACAGAAAATAATGTTTTATGCAAATCCATAAGCTGTTATTTAATGCATTACAGTAAACACAAAAAAACTATTCACTTAATTATTTCATAAGTGAAGTTGAATGTATTCAGAAGGTGGAGACAGTCAAAAATATATTTATATAGTTAATATATTATATAGTTTAAATTATAGGTGGGCATAGATTAATCTAGATTAATCTCACTGTAATATTGGAATTAATCCAGAGTAATTTGAATTCTAATCTCATTTGAATTCTGCCGAAGGTATTCAGAATATGTGTACTCCCAAATAATGACTTAAAGTCTTTGAGAATGGGTTTCTCAAGCCAGGTGGCACATTAGACCAGGGGCTCATATCCTGTTTCCAAAATGCATCACAAACTGCTTGAGAAACTGTTCTACAATGATAATTAGAGATGAAAATAAATTATGTTCAATAAGATGTACTTGTGTTTACTAACTGTTTATTTAGTTAAACATGAATTTTGAACTGTAAGCCTACATATGCTTGAAACAGCGATTTTTGATTACCTTAATCCGACTAAAGTCATAACTGAACTAAAAAGAAATGGAATTAAGATGTGGAGTATGATTATATTAGTGACATTATTGAAGTAAACATCGCAATCAAACTATTACCATCATGTATGACTTTTCGACCTATTTTTTGACAAGATCCACACACGCTGCTGTCAGTAAAGGACTGCAAACACACACACATCGCGCAATGCGGAAGTTTTTTTCTTTCCATTTGGCGTGCGTTATTAAATTCCATAACACTCTCACCAGTCCTTACTCCTTATTTGCATCTAATACTCCAGTTTGTCACGGGGGCATGAATGAAATGTTCATGAGTGAATATGAAACTACCGAAGTGCAGTTAAAGTCACCCAAAATTACAGGAAACTCTTACATGAAAGCACTTCACGTAAACACCTTAATTATATTATTTTCTATTAAGGCAAATAACTAGATTACAGATGTCCATGTAAGCGTAGTCAGTAGTGTCTTCAAAGTAAGTGAAAGATCCAGAAGGGCATCCTGCTGATTTGATTCAGAAGGGCACTTTTTTGTCAGATGGCTCACTGGTTTGACTTTCAATTACCGTCATTCATTTTAAAAGGCACACGCTCCATTTTATTTGTATATGTTTTACCCGAACGCATAAGCTCTACAGGTGCCTGATAGTTAGATATGGAGCTAACATTAATCAGAATTACTCTAGTGACCTGCATCCATGTTAGCACGTCACGTTTGATGTTGTAATTTCACAGTAGGAATACACACAGGTTCGAAGACTCGTTCTTGCCACCTACAGCGCAATTCGACCAGGTATACATCCGCACTAAAATATCAAGGTGAAAGTCATCATAGCTTGCGTAGAATAGACCCAGCTCCCAACCCAACTTTGAGAATAGAATAACGTCGATATTTTATTTTTAATTGTCCGAGTCTCGCAGCATAACGCCGATAACGGCCCACCACTAGTTACCATGATACAATTTGTGGCATTATTCAAAGATAAATAATAGAAGTTTTATCTTGAACATGCAAAAAGTGCCTGCAATTCTAGAATCCATGCATGTGTATGTGTGAGTGTGTTGATGTTTCATGATTTATTATTTCTTGACAGTAGCTGATTTAGTAGAAAAGCTCAGTTCTGTCTTAAGCGTGTGCATCTTGCTTAAATTTGAGCATTTAAAATTTTTAAACCACAATTTAAACATCAGAAAGCCTTTACCGCAGAGAAACGTGTCATAGACTCAAGAGCACAAACATCCAAGCAGGTTATTAAGCTCCAAAAACAGAAACTTCCTCTGAGAAATAAAACACTGAAAACTCATTAGGAATTAAAGCAGCAGTCTCAGCCTTTATTAGTTGTTCCTCTGCTCAACTCTCAAGCAGAAAAGCAGCAAGCAATGTGTCTGCTTCTACGATAGCTTCAGAAAAGGCTGGTCGTGTTACCTGTGAGAAACTCCTCAGAGCATCTCTATCACAGATGTTCAGAGCCTTTCCTACCGGCTGTTCCTCCCCAGGTTATTTCAACTTATGCCAACGAAAGCCCCCAAACTAGGCCCTCACAAACAACTTTCTGTCACCAAATGTTCCTGTTTCCTAGTAAAACTTTGAACAATACTCTACGGAGCTGGAGCCTGAGCAAGATGATGACTCACTGTATTACATTCTCCAACAGTAGAACACCTGGCATTAAACAGCACCATATAGAAAAGAAAAGCTGTGTAGCATTTTCTATTAAAATGCCTTTGTGCTTCTCACTTGCAGCATAAAAAAGACTGTTAGATTTTTTATAGAATATAAAAACTTGCCAGATCACACAAGATACTACTGGACAAAGTAAAGGATTTTGTTTTTACATTTGTTGAAATGTGTAATCTTTCAGCACATTTACAGGTATATCACATTTATATTAGGGTTGTCTGCTGGCCAACAGAAATATCAGTCTGGCTGCTATAAAACTAATTTGTATCCACCTTCTTAAAGGGATAGGTTACCCCCAAAGTTAAATGTACTCACTATTTACTCACCCTTCACTTGTTCCAACACTGTTTGAGTTTCTTACTTCTGTTGAACACAAAAGAAGATATTTTTTTAACAAAGCTGAAAATGTGTAACCATTGATTTCCTTTGTATTTATTTGTCCTACTATGGATATCAATAGTAACAGGTTTTTAAACTTTCTTCAAAATACCTTCTTTTGTGTTGAAACAGGTTTGAAACAAATAAAGGATGAGTAAATTATGAATTTTCAGTTTTGGGTGAACTATCCTTTTAAATGGGTCATGAATCAAAATCAAAATACAATAAAAAGCATCAGTTTCAGAACTCAAAACTTGTTTTTAGTTTTTAAAACAGCTTACATTGAAGCCAATCTGCCACAATGACAGGTTGTGGAATGTGGCTTTATTACACAACAGTGTGTCTAAACTCCACCTCCACCTCAACACCTACTTCTACATCACTGCCTGATTAGCTCCACTCATTGAGTCACACTGTAATATATAAACAACAAGGGAGGTAAATGCAGGGGTCCATTCATCATATGTGGATTACTCAATTAGCTGGATTTGGCTATTGACAATTTGACAAGATCCAGGATCGTTTCGTTCTTCAAAACTCATCCAAGAGTTGTTGTCATAGCAACAGTTCTGGTAGCTTAAACCAGAGCAGGCTTATTTTATATAAACAGGGTTAGATTGGGTCTTTTCAAGCAAAGGTAATACTAAAGGTATGTACCAAATGCTGATATTTTCTTATAGTAGTGGCTTTACACACACTTGGGAAAATAGTCAAAAGTAAATAAAATAATAAAACATATAATATATATATATATATATATATATATATATATATATATATATATATATATATATATATATATATATATATACTGTATGTATATATAAATATATTCCATATTAATAAATGTTCTCTTTGAACCCCTTGGGTAGAACCACTCGGTGACCGCTTTTGTACTTTTATTTTGAAGTGCAGACTTCACGAAGTTGTTCTACCCAAGAGGTTCAAATTGAACATTTATTAATATGGAATTTTTAGATACAAACATGTACTATTTTAAGGTACCGACCCAGCTTTAGTACATATTTAGTACATATCATTTTTAACATAGTTTACTACAAATTTTATGTAATTTTGCTCACATGGATGATGTCAGATGATGTCATTATGCTGCTGTGGCGTCACCCAATCGTTAGATTGCTGATCATGATTTTGAGAACTGACAGATGTCTTTTACAACACACGCAGCAATCTCAGATCAGTTCATTCAGACATTTTAATCTGATTCATGAACTTGAAGAACCAAATTAGCCAGAGATCAGTTATAAAGATTAAAAGATCCAGGATCTGGCAAATCATCTTAGATCATTTAAGCAAGGTATGAAGAACAGACCCCAGGTCTAAGCAGAAACCAAATGACAAAGATGATCAGAAAACAACTATTTGTTGTCAAGTGCCAAGCTGAGGAAAATTAAATTTGCATTGCACTGTATTTGCTTGTCTTAAGATTAGGAAATGTTGAATGAACTTGGTGATTTATGCAATTATACTGCAGATTTGTTTATAACTAAATCATAATTCAAAAATATTAAAAGTACTGTATTTTTAACCTAAATCAGCAGTATCCATCCATCTATGAACATACCTGCCAACATTCCAGTTTTTCCCGGGGGTCTCGGAAGGGGGGGTTGGGGGAGAGGTTTGTGATCGGAGGGGGTATTTATGTAAATTGCTAGGTGACCATCAACAGTTGTCTTAGAGGATGACAAGCTGACAAAACAAAACTTTGCTGCAGCTATGACACGTTTTATTTATGGAAAAAATTAAAAAGCACTTCAGTGTTTGGGTGTTCTGTGTTTGTCTGAGAAATGTGTATATTCCATACAAAGTATGAAACTGATCGGTCAGTTCTTGTCACATGACTCGTGGTGTGCTCGTAGCATTCTGAAAAGAGATGTTTTCAACTCGGTATGCCTGGAAAGTGCAAGCAAATTGCATCGCTCCCAATATGCGTGTCTGTTTTTTGCTCACTTTGCTAGCTTGGGTTAAATTTTGGCCTTTATGTAACCAAAAGAATACGGTCATTTTTTTTTTTTTAAGTGGTTGGGGACCACTGTTTTAGGGCACAAAGATGCCCTTTAAAACTATCCCAAAAATGTTAAATATGCAAACTTTTAACAAAAAGCAGTGGTCATTTATTGTGAATTTACAATCTGCCATGCCTATTCAAAAGGTGAGTTCTGATTGCAAAAATTATGAAATCATTAACAGTAAAAAAATTACAGAAAACAGGCAATTCAATACACATTTAATATATTCCAAAAATATCCCTTAAAAATGATTTAAGTTATTACTTAAGTTAATACATAATCTGCTTGGTAAAAGAGATGTTTGAAACCTACCATGATGGTTCCTCCTGTTTGCGTTCGTAATGGTCTCAGCACTTTGCGCTGTACCAGGAAATTAGGCAGAAACAGGAGAGGTGGGATTTCTGTGATAGTGGCAACCACCAGAGACCACTGATTTAAAAAAAGAAATCACAATCACATTTTTAAGATAAGTACTCTTGATACTGTAAGTCTAAACTACAATCACACTTATTTCTATATCATATATTCATCATTAACATATCATTTCTTCTTAGATTATATAGGAGCAATTTGTAAAAGAGGGGATTGTACTGTAAATAAATCAGGTTTCAAATCTAGCTCTAGGAGTAAACTACACATTATACAATACAGATGGTACACTAGTGGAAATGCAAACTGGTGGCAAAATGTTAAAGCACAGTGAATAGTCTGGACTAATGCATATTACAGAGTGAAAGAAAAGTGTGAAGCAAGTACAAAGGATTCGGTCACAGTAGAACTCAGATACCTCTCTGGAGCCCTCCAAGATAGCGTTCTGCATGCATTAAGGGAAAGAGAGAATACATACACAGAGCCGATTTAAAGGGTGACCAAGTAGCTGTACGATAAGCCTTCATAAGTGAGCAGAGAGCAGCAGGAGTCAGCTACAGTGTAAGCCAAACACTAAAGCAACACATGCATATCAACAAATATTCATTCATGTCCATTCTGGGAATAGAGCAGCTGAACTTAATGGAATAAGCTTACACAAATATGAAAAGTGTCATTATTTGCTCACCCTTAAGTCTTTATAAATACACATGCTGCTTTTGTTTGTTTTAAATGTGCATGCGTTTTTCCCTTTACAGTTCCATTGCATACCAATGCACAGCAGCTACATGGTAAGAAGGCAGAAAATATTACTTTGTTGATTCTTGCCAGTGATGGGTAAAAATATAGATTTTTCCAAATCATTCCATATTTAGCAATTATATGCCAGCAGTTCAAGGTAAAATAAGTCACCTTTTACCTGGGTGTACAGTTTCAACTGAATTTGAATATATATATAAAAAAACATCATGCATTTTCCAGTTATGTAACGGGTGTTCTTCGACTTCACAAACAAATGATTCTTTGTTCCTTATCCCTTTGACTGCCTTCTCTACCAAATGGTTGACCATGTTTTTCACTGTTTTAAACAATGACTGTTTAAAATAATGGTTTACACTACAAAGCATTGTTGGTTTACAAAAAAAGAAAAAAAAATATCAAACAAACATAATCCTGTTGTACTACTACACTTGATTTTGGTTTTATTGTAAAAAAAAAAAAAAACACAAACAAGAAACATGTTAAATGAGAATCTGAAATATTTTATGGCATACTTCAAAAAATAAAGATGATTTAGTATTTAAAAATGTTTTATTTTGATTATGTTTTTAGATAAATTGGTCTTACACTTCATTTGTTCAGATTTTCATAGTATATGTATTCATTCCAGTACTTTTACCATAAAACGACATAACCATTGGGTAGAGGTTGATATTTTAGAAATTATGGGATGTGTTGAAAAAAAAAAAATGCATTGGATGTGTTAACTAGCGACACTGGGAGTTAAGATATGCAATCCAAAAGTTTTTTCTCGGTAGGGTAGTTAAAGAGTTAAGAAAATGTGTACTATAAAAACAACCATTGAAGTCCACACGAATTTTCTGACTAGCATATATTTAGTTAATCAAAATTATTAAATATATATACAATTCTTAGTGTGCCTCACACAGGTGAGTGGGCTTGACAAACCACCTGTATAAAAAATTATTTCATCTTATTATACTGACACTTGTACCAGTTTAGCACGTTTACACCCCACTTTTCTTATGATCACACAACATCACAAAAAACAACACACAGGTTGACAAACCAGATGTAGAAACGCTCTTCTTTCAAAAAAACACCCCTTCCCAACTATAGCACTTAATTCTTTGAGCACAAACAGTTGCTTTGTATAATTAGCACTTCTTGTGTGTTCTGCCGCTTCTTGCTGAATCACTGAATGCCTCTTCGACTGTAAGTTGTTCTGGACAAAAGCCTCTGCTAAATAACTGAATGTAAAGGTAAAATATACAGCTCAATTCTGTTTAATTTTAAACCCTGTTTTCAAAAGTTTGCACCTTCAGGACCCCAAAATGACATTGTCATGTAAATTAATGACAAAAGAGCATACAGTTGATAGCGGCATTGTGTAAACATCCCCATAAAGCAGAGTTGTTAGATTCCTAAACATACAGTATGACCACTGCATCAAAACATTTGACATAACTATTTGAGTTTATTTCATATACACTAATATAATGACAGTTTTACACAGACTAGAGTCGGCTGATGTATTTTCTAGCCTAATAGTAATATAAAGTATACAGTATCTCTGTATTTTACATTTGGATAAATCCTGTTTTACCCCATTGAAACAGTCGATTTACAGTTGCTGCTATTGTAAAATTACACTATTATGTTATTAGTACGTTTAAAATTCTTTAAATACATTTATTGTCCAACACAAAATATTACAGCAAATGTATATTTTAGTCATAATTATTGTGCGGGGATGTAACCTATACAGTACATGTTCACTATTTCTTCTTATTATTATTATTTTTCTACATCAAAGCATGACTCCTGTTTAACTGGATTATGCACTATGCAGTACTTTTCAGTTGCGTTTCAGATGTCAAACTACTTTATATCAACATAAACTGTATTAACACTTATAGTATATAATATAAACATATGAATATATTATATAAACTCAATATAGGCTAACGGCCAGCTCTAATGCACAAATAACAAACAAACATCTATTTGGTTTTAACCCTTCATGGTTATTAATCAGCCCAAAAGACTGAAACGACAAAAGGATGAGTAAATAATTACAGCATTTTCATTTCTGTGTGAACTGCTCCTTTAAATGGTTCTCTCTGTTGCAGGCTGCCTGACGGGGCCGCTGACTCACGGGTGCGTTACAGGCTCTTGGCACACGGCAATCTTTGCACAAGACCGCAAACTGATTGATTTGGATTGAAATAAAGGCCTGCTCTGAGTAATCCAGTGCAATTTGCTATTGTACACTTCCCCTGCACATCTCTGGCTCATTGCTGGTGAGATGAAATGGGAAGCCTAGATGTCTTTTTGATAAAGTAGGGAATGTCCATGCACAGTCATAATGGGGCTATAATAGATTAAAATCGATTCGTCTTTTGGCACTGATCTCATACAATAAGTGAATCTGCAAGCCAGTTTGAACTAAAGCAATTAGAAAATGAGAAGCTGCTTTTATAATTGACCATTTGTGTTGCTTATAGTAACCTTTTGCCATCAGTATATGGAATTATACAAGCTCATTGGAAGTATGTGCTTCAGCCTACATTTTTGTGAAAGCTCAAAAACATACTTAAAACTTCACTTAAATGTTTGACTTCACTTTATAGGTAAAATATACACTAGGTAAAAGAACAACTTTTGTTCCTTTTTACACTAATGACATTTACAGGGACATATTATTCATGAATAAATGATTATTTTCATCCAGTCCTTTCCACAACACCAAATAAATACCACAAAAGAATTTAACGCTGACAATTGCCCCTTTCACACATACAGATCTTTCCGGAAAATTACCGGCAAAGTCCTTTTTGAAAATACCGGTAAATTCGCTACGGCAATTGTCTGGAAAGAGAAGTTGTAACATTACAGGTAATTTGCCGGAATGCTGCTCTGTGTGAACGCAGAAGGAAAATTGCCAGAAATTACCCAGAAAGAGCGCGTTCATGATTAGAACGCGCTGACATAAGACGTCTACTCCAGCCAATCAGAACATTCAGACGCATTCACATCCGTTCTGTTTATGAAAATAAAAGCCTTTGAATATCTTTCCAGACACATTTAGCTTCTAGATGTTAGTCAGATAATGTTTCTGTTTTCCTTCTTAATGCCAACTGTGTAAAAAATTATCAGTAAAATGCTTATGTTAAACCGCTATTTGTTTACCTTCAAGCTCTGCTTCAGTTGCTTGACCCGTGTGCACGTGAAGCAGCCGGTAAGCGCCCACAAGCACACAAAAATATCATGTACATCTCGACATGCGACAGTGTTCTATGAAGGTAAATCAGTTGCGAAACTCGAGAGCTTGCAAATCTAAATGTGAGAACTTGTAATAATAATATTTGTATGTGTAGGTTGAAATGTACACTCACAGCTCTGATGTGAACAGCTGAATCCCTCGATTTGCACACACACACAATAATCAACACACTTGTGTTTTAAATTCGAAGTTGCAGATTAATAGTTGTGCATTTGTGAAATGTCATTCACAAATACAAAATGACAGACACAGATGTGCATGTCAAATTTGATTGCAGTTTCATTGTACAACCACAAGTCGGCACTCACAACCTCTCAGATTTGCCAGTTCAACTACAAATCTCCCGCTCTCTGACTTTTGCTACACATCTGGCGTGATCTCTGTAGCAGAACTGATTTGTGCACTCATAGATGCAGAGGCGCGAGCAGCGCGGGGCGGGGCAGGGGTAAAGCGGTTTTATTGGCCGATGCCTGACCAATGAATCAATATATATATATATATATATATATATATATATATATATATATATATATATATATATATATATATATGTTACTTGTAAAAACTACAGAACCACAGAACCTAGCACAGTTCTTAGCTTAGCTAACAGTATTGAACATCTAGATAATTATTAAAAACAATAACTTACCCTCTGATTGCTGAGTGCTGACGTACAGAAACGTCCCATCTCATTGGCTGGCTCTAGTCAATACTGACTTTGCTGCTCTTTTATTGGTATATAAATTTTCGTAGAGTTAATGATATTTATTGAACATTTTTTGAGAAATTAGTGAAAAAAAAACGAAATAATAAAATAATCATAGTAATTATTCTTCTGCAGTCGAGTCCCTTTGGCTACCGGCATTGTTCATTGGTCAGGCATCGGCCAATAAAACCGCTTTACCCCTGCCCCGCCCCGCGCTGCTTGCGCCTCTGCATCTACGAGTGCACAAATCAGTTCTGCTACAGAGATCACGCCAGATGTGTAGCAAAAGTCAGAGAGCGGGAGATTTGTAGTTGAACTGGCAAATCTGAGAGGTTGTGAGTGCCGACTTGTGGTTGTACAATGAAACTGCAATCAAATTTGACATGCACATCTGTGTCTGTCATTTTGTATTTGTGAATGACATTTCACAAATGCACAACTATTAATCTGCAACTTCGAATTCAAAACACAAGTGTGTTGATTAATGTGTGTGTGTGCAAATCGAGGGATTCAGCTGTTCACATCAGAGCTGTGAGTGTACATTTCAACCTACACATACAAATATTATTATTACAAGTTCTCACATCTAGATTTGCAAGCTCTCGAGTTTCGCAACTGATTTACCTTCATAGTGTTCCACCATGTTTTCATCAAAGTTGTTCACAATATTTATCTATTCACAGAATTTATAATGTTGTCAAATGTGTAAACATTAAGCTGTGGTTCGCGCTTCTGCCTTTGGATGTCTCTGGGACAAAAGCAGCTGCATGAATGCTAAAGCTTTAAATAAAAGTGAAACCATCAACAAAACCAGACCCTGTTTACAAATACAAACGCAGCCATTTAGAGGTCATTTCTGGTTGATGATATCAGAATTTACCGGTATTTTGGAATAATGTGCGAATGGTCTTTTCCGGAAAAATTCCAGGACGTCTGTGCCTGTGTGAACAGCGGTTTTTTTTAATTTACCGGTAAAGTTGTTTCGAAAAATTTTCCAGATATTTACCACTATCACTGTGTGAAAGGGGCTAATGAAAGTAACTAACGATATAACAAAAAAAAAAATGTGTCAGAAGTAACAGCACCCTCTAGTGGATTTTTCTTCTGAAAAGTGCAACATAACAATCCCAGAGTAATATATTTTAAGTTTGGCAAAAACGTAGGCTGAGAAACGTATTTTCCAATGATACTGGGTTGGAATTATGAGTCAGGGAAAGAAGTGAAAACGCAAGCCAGGTTTACAGTGTTTCTACCTTAAGTCTGTTCAGGTACCGCGCCGTGTGAACCACAAGAAGATCCGCCTCGCTGGCCTCCCGAGCCAGAACAATGATCTCATCGGTGATGAACTGCTCTTCTGGAAACAAATCAATGTATCATATACATGCAGTGATGAATGTGAACATGAATATCTGACACTTGAATAAAAAATACACGGTGAGCCAAGGAGGCTCAGCAAAATTTTAGAAAAGTATAGTCATTCTGTGCCGTTAAGTGAACTAATGAGGAAAAAGAGCTTGCGCTGCTGACTAGTTTATCTGAAGAGCTGCCAGAGTTACACTTTGCCCCTGACCTTGCAGCAGCAGCTGAGAAGCCAACATCCTCTTGCTCCCGCTCCCGAGGGGAGTTCAGCTTCCCTCATTATCTCTGCCTCACTGATTGCTCCTCTCTCTATCCTTCTCTACATCCTTGCACCGACAGAATACATCCCCCCTCCAACTTCCATTCCTGCAGCCCTTTGATTCCCCAATTCTTCCATATCATATTTCCTAGATCACCTTACACACCGGTCAGAGCGGCTCTCTTACAAACTGCACCTGCGGTGGTTCTGCACACCTTTCAAGAAGCGAATGACCTTTCCCCATTTGCCAGCGTCAAAGGGATGCAGCTTTTCCAGGCCCATGAAGGTGATGTTGTACTCAGGGGAATATACAATGGGCAGGCATGACGCAGGGACCTCTGCGTAAAGTTCAGTTTGGTGAGAACTGTAGATAGATGAATGTAAAATAAGCATCCGTGTAGCATATGAGAAAGTTTGAGCAATGAATATGTCAGCATCAGAGTTTATTTTGCAATAATAAAATTAATTCATAACATAGAAGACCACTTCAAAGTTGTTCAAATGAATTTCAATGAAGATCAGAGTAGATTGCCTGTACCAGAAACAATGAATAACACAAACACTCTTTTGTAGTTCACTTTAACACATTGGAATTCAAGCTTATATGCCCTCTCTGTAGCATATTTAAGAACTTGGGTTAGGATGGAATACAACTGCATAAAAGTTGAAGACATGCATATTGAATAAAGATTTACAAATGCAAACTTAATATTCATTTTAGAAAAAGGAAGAATCTAAAAGACCAAGGGCCTGTTTCAGTAAGGAGGTTCAACCAACTCGGAGTTTAAACTTGAACTCTGAGTTGACTTACTGTGAGATTAAAAACTCTGATTTTTCGGTTTTGGAACAGCTGATCTGAGTTAGGTCAATCGAGTATGAGTAGACTAATTCAGTTAAGCGTGCACACCACGACTATAAAAAGGCATTATTAATGGAGTGCAGATATTACGAGTCACCATGGCAACATATGAAAAAAAAGATTAGCATTTTTTCTTCAGCTGAACTTGATGTGCTAAGTAATCGCAAATATAAGCATACTTAAAAACAAAGCAACACCACTGCATCAGTGAAACAATGAGTTAGCGTGGGAAAACATAGCTGCTCAAGTTAATGCATAGGTTTACATTTAAAATGTTTAAAATATTTAAATATTTAGGTATAATAATAAAATACGTAATGTAATGTGTGACGTTCATTGTCTTTTCACTAGAAAAAAATGGGGAATTGGCCGTATTTTGAAGTTATTTCAGATGTAATTGCATTAAATTACATAAAATAGGCAACTGCATAGTTTCTACAACAGATCTGACAAAACAAGACTGCATATAACCTCAACTTAACGTTGATCAGTTTAAGATAAAATTTCTAAAATTGAGTTTTTAAAAGATTTAAACGTGCACTTGTGTGTGTGTCTGCCTTTTTTATTGATCAAGTGGTAGAGGTTGATATGACCTTTAGAATGGAAGCAGTATTAAAAAAATGTTTTTAGAACGTGTAATAATCCCATTAACCAAGTTACTATACATGTTTCAGTCGAAGGTCAGTGAATTTAAGCTAATTATTTATTCTTTGCAGTGATATCAAAGGTAAAACTTAAAACTATGGTATTGAATCTAATTGTAATTTTCCCAAAAAAGAACAAGCCATTCTCGTAACTTTGTTCTTTGCATGACTGAAATGTAGGCAATGAATGACTAAGGCGAGAAATACTGCTTCATCTTTAAAAAAAAAAGTGGTGGAGACCAACAGAAACTCAGAGTTTAGAGAATAAACCCTGCTCCTGACCAGATTAGGTTCACAGAGTAAAAAAAAAGTTACCTCTCTTTCAGAAACAGGCTTGACTTAACCTGCTTTCTCGAGTTTCACAAACCTAGAGTTTCTCTCATTTCAGGGTTAACATACTCTGAGTTTTCACTTAACCTCCTTTCTAAAACACTACCCAAATGTCACACAAAGAAACAAATTGCAAACATGCTCCACTCAACCAAACATTATTCATGGTTTTTGGAATTAAAAATAACATTTAATTCGTTTTTTTTTTTTTTACAAACTATTGAAAACTAATAATGTCTTTAATATTTCAAATAATACTATTATGATTTATAATGTTTTTATTTGCAGAAAATGGCAATAGGTCAGTATAAAATAGCCCATGTTATTAGATTTTATATATTGGAAAACACACAGAGACATTTTCTAAAAATAAATGCTACAAATATTAGCATTCTTTAAATTTTTGAGACACAGTATCAGTAGTTTATAAAGTAGTTTACACACACAAAAAGGCAAATCCAGATTGATTGATTTAAAACTGATGATAACTATGAACTGGTCCTTGATATTTTTTATAAGATTTGTAAAGATATTACATTCATGTGTTATAATGCATACTGTGATTTGTTTTACCTACCCCTTCTTTCCTCCTGAATCTTCTTTATTTGACATTGTTGCCACAGCATGTCAATTTTCAGCTTGAAACACATCAAATAACAAACATTAGTGCACTTTGTGTGTTTTTTTATCTGTAAGGTTTTGATGATTGTCACAATTTTCATTCTCGTATAAATGGCTAGAATAACGCTATTGTCCTAATAATGTACACACATCGCCATTCATCTGCTGAACGTTCAGCATGTATTAAACTCATTTTGACGCCCTCAATACCAAAAACAACATATCCCAGAATGCCTTGCCCTTCTTGCGCAGGCGTGCTAGAAATTTGAAAGACGCAACTCTGCAGGAAATATTTTCGCTTTAGAATACCCTTCTCGAAGTCTCTATAATTTACAAGATGGACTTAACGCGACGTGTAAAATACTTATTGCAAGATACAGCCGAAGCCAACTTCACAAAGGCATTTTCTTTTGGACTTGCTTGGAAAAAAAATCGCTGTAAATGTGAAATCACCACAACTCACCTGCTAGCCATTTTATATTTCTCTTATTTCTACGGTGAAGTTAATCGTCGTCAAGGCGTTTATTTGTGAACAGAACACATGCAAACACCCTCTTAATGAAGAATACTGTTGTTTCTGTTAAACATTTGCAGACAAGAAGATTGTGCGCACGTTTAATCTTCTGCTTGTAGTTCCTCCCTTCCTGACGGCCAGCTGCGCATCTTACGCACGCGGCGTCTCTCACTACGTCATAATGACAACAATGTGGGTGAACTTGAACATTTCTAATATTAGCTTTTTTAAGAGTTCAAATTAGATGAATGCGCACAAAAGCAATTTTTATGTTTTGAAACAGGCTATTAAATTCAAATGTGAATGATGACAGGGCTTTTATTGTAGAAAATAATCATAATTTTTGTGTTACTGTTTTTTATTATGTAAAATACTACAGACATTTATTCTAATGTATACATTTACAAAAAAAAAAAAAAAAAAAACAATAACAAAAAACAGGATTTCTAACTAATATTCGTCCCTAACAAAATGAGGTCATGTCACTGTTGTATACCTCTAGTAAAATCTCAATTCCAATTTACATGACAATAAAAATCTGGCCTAATAAATATAGGTAAAACATTATGATATGTATGTATTAGTAATGTATTTACTAACATGAACAGATCATGAACAATACATTTATATTACAGTATTCATATTTGTTAAAATTAGTAAGTAAAGTTATTCATTATTAGTTCATGTTGAATCATAATGCATTAACTAATGTTAACAAACATGAATTTGGATTTCAATGCATTAGTTACGGTTGAACTATAATAGATGCTGTACAAGTATTGTTTATTATTATTATTTCTGTTAGTAATGTAGGGATAATTTACAGTTTGAACCCAATAATGACCACTCTGCCAGATGAAGAAGAGCCGGAGTCAGAGATTCAATTAAAAAGAAAGTTTACTGAAGATAGTTTGCAGCAAAAGCCAGCTTCAACACTCACAATGAGTTTGTAGGCCGCTCTGCTTAAAATCTAAAAACATCAACAATTATACTCTTACATAACATCATTCGCTGCGTCATACATACAGTATATGTGTTTTAACCTGATTGGTTAAAATGCAGAAAGACTTCGAAAATGTCCACGTGAGTGTATAATATCTCAAGCATACAAATGTCAGACAGCCACATCAGAGCTGACCCCAGACCTGCGAAATGATCCAAAAAGGAACAGAACACACACACACACACACTCAAAGTACAATCTGTTTCTTACCCAAGGATGAGTGTACTCTCAGCAGTCGTATCAAAACTGGTTAAAAACCAGTATAATCAGCATTCAGGCTGCTATATTCTTACTACACAAAGTCTATAGCATAATAAACAAAGTTATTTTAAACAGAATTAACACATGAAAAAAGTTAAATCCCTTTAGACCATATTAACACATATCAAATAACATTAGGACCAGTTGTTTCTAATTCTTCAAGAGTCTAGGCCCACTCGATATCTCTATGACTTCTGACCTGATACGTAGCTCCTCAAAATCGAAATGTGACAGACAAAGACACTTCAACTGAACATTCCTAATTTAGGTAATGTTTTAACTTTATTTATTAGTCAAAATTATTTCAAAGATGAAATACTGATCTAAATAATCATATTAATAAAGTAATGAGAAAAGGATAAACGTTGATCCTTGCTGGGATGGATTTGAAGAAATACAAAACCCCATCAGTAAACACATGAACTTTTTAAAATTCAATTCATCTTTATTTCTGTAGCGCTTTTACAATGTAGATTGTGTCAAAGCAGCTTAACATAGAAGTTCTAGTAAATCGAAACTGCGTCAGTCCAGTTTTCAGAGTTGAAGTTCAGTTTGGTTCAGTTCAGTGTGGTTTAATTTTCACTGCTGAGAGTCCAAACACTGAGAAGACATTGTGAAGTTATGGAATGAAAATGAGTAATGAAAGTAATGAAAACTGTGACCTAACATAAATATGTTATTAAAAACAAGTAAACAGAGTCAATAATTAAATAAGAGCAGATAAACGAATTATAAACAATAACACAAATAATACAGTAGAACAAGGATGCAAATTAGATAAATAGGCAAAATAAATAAATGCATAAATATTCAATAGGCTTCACGGTGGCACAGTGGGTAGCACGATCACCTCACAGCAAGAAGATCACTGGTTCAAGCCTCGACTGGTTCAATTGGTGTTTCTGTGTGGAGTTTGCATGTTCTCCCCGTGATCACGTGGGTTTCCTCCGGGTGCTCCGGTTTCCCCCACAGACTAAAGACATGCGCTATAAGTGAATTGGGTAAGCTAAATTGTCTGTAGTGTATGTGTGTGAATGCGAGTGTATGGGTGTTTCCCAGTGATGGGTTGCAGATGAAAGGGCATCCGCTGCATAAAACATATGCTGGATAAGTTGGCGGCTCATTCCACTGTGGCGACCCCAGATTGATAAAGGGACTAAGCCGAAAAGAAAGTATGAATGAATGAATATTAATATTTAATATTCTTTAACATCTCTTCTGTAAGTTCATTTGAGAACATTAAAACGAATGCCATAATGTACAGAGTACCTGCCAGAAAGCTCATTTAGAGTCTAATTTCTAATCTGTGCTTTTGCATTGATGCATATATAAGCAGAATTCCCATTGGGAGAAAGAACTTGTACTTCACCTCATTTATTTCATAGGGTAAACAAGTCCCCTATAGCCGCTGTCCCCAGAGCTCGTTACTATAAATATCTTCTGCAATAATGACGTCATCACGGGCTGTCTCGAAGACGAAATGAAGCTGTTTCTCTTACTCACAGGCTGTTTTCTTTCAGCTTCAGAGTAACCCGTGAGTAAAATCGTCATCCGGCCATTACGTAAGAGAGCACAATAGATAAAAGAGAATAGACGGCGGCGTGTGCGTCCCTGCCCTCATTGCTGGCAGTTTTATCAGTATCCTAATTCCTTCACAGGCTGTGGTAATCTAAAGGCACCCACTGCTAGCATGTAATGTAATGGGTCTTTGCACTCCCCGCAAAGTACAGTCTCAGTGTGGCTGCTCTTTGAAGCTGAGGCAGCCTATGGCATGGCCTGAGTAGCTTCTTTCTATAATGGAATATTTTTGCATAAATTGAGACTTCAGACTTGTCTGTTTTTTTATTATTTGAAGAAACGGAGAGTATAGAAATATCTCCCCCCTCTGCAATGAAAACCGACACTGTCCTTAGGTGAATTTAATTAATACACTCCTGACCCCTTCATAATGCAGCCTGCACACTCATTCATCTGCATTTTCCCAGGAAAAGATCCACATTTCTGCCCCCCATCAAATGATTCTGTTGGTTATGTGAAACATCGTGTTTAGTCTTTCAAAGAATTCTTTCTCTCTTGCTCTGTGTGCTGCGCTTTATAAAGAGTTTGATGAGTCATTTAAATATGCACATTTTTTGCCATTCGTTTAGCAGAGTATAGCCAGATTTAGTGTCCTTGAGACTGAGTGACTTGCTTTATTAGATTAATGTTAAATGACGTATTTAGAATTAAACTTTAATGCTTTCATGCATATCCACTGGAATAGAGTTTCCTAGAAAATGGCCAATCGAGAATGCAAATAAATGTCATGAATAAGTAATCTTTTAAGGTCAGATGGCAGCCTTCTTAGTATACGTCCATAGATATATACACTAGATATCGCATGCAGACCCTGAGCATGCGTCAGTAGCGCTGCCACATTTGTACAGTGCTCCCAGGACAAATGTCATTCAACTGCACTAGTCAAGAGGACTGAAACACACATTGAGTGGGTTTGTTCTCGTTTACACCAGAGATTGTATTTTTTACGGAGGTTACGTCTTTTTGGAGTTAACAAGAAGCTCATGATGTTGTTTTATAAAGCAGTTCTTGAAAGCAGTGTTAGATATGGTATCACGGTGTGGTTTGGCAACCTATCTGTTCAGTGTAAATCCAAGTTGACGCATCTCTTAAAGACAGGATGGAAAATAGTTGGGCACGATGAATATTTTAATCCTCAAGTTTTATATGAGAATTGTGTCCTCAACCAGGTGGAAAGGATTGTGAACGATCCAACTCATTTTTTGTTTCCACATTATGAACTGCTTCCCTCTGGTAGAAGATATAGAGTCCCAAAATGTAGGTTGAACCGTTATAAGAAATTCTTTGTACCCGTTTCAGTGGGTCTATTTAACAAGAGTCTATCTTAACTAGCATTATAAATTATGTAACTGCTGTATTTTTGTATTGTTTTTATTACCTGTTTTTTATGAAATGTCTACAGCAATATGGTGATGCCCAGAACAAATTTCCTGTCAAGGACAATAAAGTTACTACTACTACTACCACTACTACTAAAGCCAATCTGAAGATGCTGGACTTTTAGTGCTGTGTACGGGTGTAGTAACAAGCAAACAAAGAAAACAAAGCACAAAGGCAGAACATAGGTAAGATTTTGTTTATGTTTTTGTATGTTTTTGCACTTTTGTGCTCAACAAGTAACGTTATTGATAACGTTGTAATAATACAGTCACTTACTGCACTCACCATAAGGCAAAGTAGCACCAACTTGCACTAAATTCTAGGTTTACGCTGGTTTTATTGAAGAAATAAGCAAACAATGTAAATGAAATATGACAACAAGATACTGCGGTGCTAGATACTTGTATTATTGCCAGCTAAGTGAACGATAATGGAGATTCATTCACAAATGAATCGCTCCCTCCATTTGAATGAGAAGTGAAAGCAGGAGAGGGAGTGTGTTTCAGGACACGGATTAGATCAAATTTAACAGGTAGGAAGGATAGTACATTTCCATGCACACAAACACACGCTCTTTGTCAGCAGTGCCTGTGCGGTCACTTATCCATCGATGTAAAAAAGTGATGTAAAATTATAATTTTTGTAATTTAAAGAAATATTTACATAGTGACCACCGGGAAAACTCCCGATCTTATATGTATATATGTGTATATATCTCTGGCTCTGGATGGCCAGTCCTGCACTGCACCTTGGTCCCACATTTATTTCAAAGGAGCGCTACCCTGTACTAAAATGGCGGCTCAGTTGACACATTCCTTCCAATAGACAACAAGGCCACATCTACTGTAAACATCTATGGTATACATCAATCTATTCATTCATTCATTAATTTTCCTTTGACTTAGTTTCTATTTCAGAGGTCGCCACAGCAGAATGAACCGCCAACTACTCTGGCATATGTTTTACGCAGCGGATGCCCTTCCAGCCGCAACTTAGTACTGGGAAACAACCATCATTCACACACACACACTCATACACTATGGCCAATTTAGTTTATTTAATTCACTTAACTTGCATGTCTTTAGACTGTGGGGGAAAAAGGAGCACCCGGAGGAAACCCACGCCAACACTGGGAGAGCATGCGACCTCCACACAGAAATACCAACTAGGCCAGCCGGGACTCGAAAAGCAACCTTCTTGCTGTGAGGCGACAGTGCTACCCACTGAACCACCATGCTGCCCTTTACATCAATCCATCCATTATATAAAATATAACAAGAAAATATAAACAAAATTATAAGAAATTAAAAAATTATTTTCCCCCATATACTGTCAACTGGGGTCACTAGAGACTCTTTTGTAATTGCTATTAAATAAGATTTAAGCTATTGCAGTTAGAGATCCATTCATGCTAAATATCGCTAGGAGCTGAATATGTAATGATTGGTGAAATATTCATGCATTTAAAATTCATGAACACTCTTGTCAGCAAAACTGATGAAGAGGAATGAAGCCGTTTGTGATGTTCATCACATTGGAAACATTTCTGTGACATTGTGCAACAAGGCCCATTGTCAACAGAGCTCCCAGCATGCACACAACATCAAGGATGACGTTATTTTGACGTCCAACAATGACGTCAAATTACATTGATATTTGATTGATTTTAGGTCGTGTTGGAAAGTGACCAAAAACATCTGATAGATGTCATAGTGGTAACGTCCACACAACGTCAAGATGTAACATGATTAGACGTTGATATTTTTGTTTGATTTTAGGTTGATTTTAGGTTGGACGTTGGACATTGACGTCGGCCTGACGTTGGGTTCTGACGTCAACCCGATTTTCATTTCCAAACAAAATCCAGCGTCCCCATGACGTTAAAGGTACGTTGGGGTACAACGTCAATATGATGTCATGTTGACGTCCTGTGCTTGCAAATGTATAAAGGAGAAAAAAGTGGTACTATATAAACAAACATAAAAAACATCCTACAGTTATGTGATGCATTGTGTATATCCTTAAAAAAAATAAGTCTTTAATCTAGTTTTAAACAGAGAGTGTCTGAGCCTCGGACATTATCAGGAAGAAAAATGTCTAATGAATAAACATTAAAGAGATAGACTCACTCAAGTGGTTTTAAACTTCTTTTTTCTGTTGAACACAAAACGAGATATTCTTTAGAATGCTGAAAATAAAGCAACCATTTATATCCATGTGGAAAAAAAAAAATACTATGAAATGAATATTCTTCAGTATGCGCTGTAAAAAATTTTTTAAGTCAGTACAAAAAAAAAAAAAAAAAAAAAAAACACAATCCTTTTTTCCTTTTGCTTTTTTCTTGTTCACTCAACTTTTGAAAACATCATCTGCACTGACCTAAAATTATTTGTCAGTAGCACAAAAACATTTAGTTAGGTTAACATAAGATATTTGGTTTTCTGGAGAGGTGCACTACTCTAACAAAACTTTTTAAGTTGTGCCAACTGAACATTTTTTGTCTGCAGAACTGGAATGCCTGATGTGAAGTGAACAAAAAAAAAAAACATAATCCTTATTTTCTTTTGTTTTTTTTCTTCTGTACTCAACATTTTTTTTCTCTCCTTTATTTTATACGACAATAGAGATTATAGACAGGAAAGCATGGGAAGAGGAGAGAGGTACTGTATTTTTACAGTACTGTGACAGTTGGGTTTAGGGTTGGGGTGGGATAGACGTTAAAAAATACAATGTATTGGGTAGTTAATAGATGTCATAAATAATACTCAGTACTGTTTTTACATTACTGTGATGGTTGGGTTTAGGGTTGGGGTAAGGGTAAGGGTAAGGGTAGACGTTAATAAAAAAAAAAAAACAATAAATAGGAAATTTAATAAATAATATAAATAATTCTTATTAACTTCCGGCCGCAAAAATATCCGATCTAGCAACTACTGCATTTTTCTCTGTTTGTCTTGTCATGTTTTGATCTTTGTCTTGTTTACTGTTATTGTTGTTTTACCTCCTGTCCTGTTTCTAATTCTGTATCTAACAAATGTTTTGTTAACATTTTTCTCTGTTGTAGTTGTTGTTTTTTTCACTTAAACTAGGTTTGTTTGTTCTGATAATGTATTATTACTTTGTACCAATTTCCAAAATTATTTTTTGTTCACTCAACTTCAGACATTTTAGGTCAGTGCAACTGATGTTTTCAAAACTTGAGTACACGTCTGCACCAATGGTGTAATGGTTAGTATGTTGACACATAGCATTCCGGTGTTCTTGGCGACCCGAGTTTGATTCACACCTTGAGGTCCTATGTTGATCCTTCCCCTCTCTCCATACTTTCCTATCTATACTCTCTACCGTCCTATCAATTAAAGGTGATAAAAAGATGTTAAGTACATGAGAAAAAAACAAAATGAAATAAGGATTATGTTTTTTTTTGTTCACTCAACTTCAGGCACTCCAATTCTGCAGACAAAAACATTTCAATTGGCACAACTTAAAAAGATTTGTTACAGAGTAGTTCACCTCAAAAGTTTTCAAAAGTTGAGTGAACAAGAAAAAGCGAAAGGAAATAAGGATTCAGTTTTTTGCTGCTGTACTAGATTAAAATTTTTCACAGTGTGTCTTCCTTACTGTTCAATGGGGGGGGGGGCATCTTTGGGTGAACAATGCCATTAAAAATCTTTCTAACAATTTATGGGATGACTGTTGCTTGCTGTTTTGTCATTTTTCAGATGGCTCGCTGGAGGCAAGCGAACACTTCACCTGGCCTCCGATACCTGCTTGATCAGTTTCCATGACCACAGTCAAAGAGAGATGACAGCAAACTGTCCACGTTTTGATCTGTGGTTTTACAGTGGATGTACAAGGCTTTGTGCTCCTTTGTTGACTGCAAAAGTGTGGACAATCAGTCCTGCGGAGTGGCTGCTGTCTGTGCTCATGTTGCTTTCTCCTCCACACCATTCCTCGAGGACTCTAACAATGAAATCCTGCTAAAGTTGACCTAAAAAAAAGTAATAAGTTTGTGGGTGTGGACTTGAAGGAAATGGGGAATAACTCTCAGACAGGAGGCTGGTGCAATTCATCTATAAGGTGACATCAACATCAAAGGTTGCCATCGCTGCATTGCACAGAATATGAATTCTTTGTTCTCCATGCAGGTTCTGTCTGGAAGCTCTTTGTGCCGAGAGTTGTATGATAAATGGCTCTGTTTAAAATGTAAGGTTTGAACGCGCTTTGGCTGGAAGGAAGATAAAGGAACGTCTTAGCGTACAGAAATATATGACGGCGCTGGCCTGAGAATCATCCTGTAGTCTCACACTTTAGATTAGATCATTGTACTCCACAATCTGACAGCTCGAAGAGTCAAAGATCAGCTCACTGTATCTGATTGTCATTCTAGAAAGGCCTGTCAGGATAAAACTACAACGTGTTTCAGCACAGACTAATGTGGTTCCTCGGAATGGTATGAGTTAGTCTGACCTTGAGTGGTTTTGTGATGGTAAAACTTGTGGTTGGTTAACAATATCTGTGCTTTGTTTCAAGGAATAACAGTATGAGGACAGCCAGGGAATAATTCACTATAGTTTTATTAATTTTGTTAACATTAGTTCATGGAAATATGGAAACAATAATTGACCGTTTGGCGCCATCTTGTGACTGATTTAATAAGTAGGTTAGTGTAGGCTCCATTCAGCTGTTCTGTCAGACATTTATTATGTTTAATTTTAAAATTTTGTTGCAAGTACCCTTGTAAAAAATGGCATAAAGTCTATATCTAGGCAGTTGTTTTTGCAGTTGTTTTCACTAAATGGCTTCAGTGTGTAAAATAAATGGACCTCGGTTTTGTAATGACAAAACTTGTGGTTGGTTACCAATACCTGTGCTTTGTTTCAAGGAACTACAGTATGAGAACAGCCAGGGAATAATTCACTATTCATTCATTCATTTTCTTTTCGGCTTAGTTCCTTTATTAATCTGGGATTGCCACATCTGAATGAACCGCCAACTCATCTAGCATATGTTTTATGCAGCGGATGCCCTTCCAGCTGCAAACCATCACTGGTAAAATAATTAATTATAGTTTTATTAATTTTTGACAACAATAGTTTATGAAAATATGGAAACAATAATTGACTGTTTGGCGCTATCTTGTGACATTAATAAGTAGGTTAGTGTAGGCTCCATTCAGCTGTTCTGTCAGAAATGTATTCTGTCTAATTCTTACATTTTGTAGCAAGTAGCCTTGAAATAAATTGCATAAAGTCCATACAGACGGTTGTTTTTGCAGTTGTTTTCACTAAACGACTTAAAATTAACAAACCTCAATTTTGTAAATGGCAAAACTTGTGGTTGGTTAACAATATCTGTGCTTTGTTTCAAGGAACTACAGTATGAGGACAGCCAGGGAAAAAGTACCTATAGTTTTATTATTTTTTTTAACATTAGTTCATGGAAATATGGAAACAATAATTGACCATTTGGCACCATCTTGTGACTGATTTAATAAGTAGGTTAGTGTAGGCTCCATTCAGCTGTTCTGTCAGACATTTATTATGTTTAATTTTTTTTAATTGTGTTGCAAGTACCCTTGCAATAAATGGCATAAAGTCCTTCCAGGCGATTGGTTTTGCAGTTGTTGTCATTAAATGGCTTCAGTGTGTAAAATTAACGGACCTCAGTTTTGAAATGGCAAAACTTGTGGTTGGTTAACAATACCTGTGCTTTGTTTCAAGGAACTACAGTATGAGGACAGCCAGGGAATAATTTACTATAGTTTTATTAATTCTTGTTAACATTAGTTCATGAAAATAAGGGAAACAATAATTTGGCGCCATCTTATGACTGATTAATAAGTAGGTTAGTGTAGGCTCTATTTAGCTGTTCTGCCAGAATTTTTTTTATGTCTAATTTTTACATTTTGTTGCAAGTAGCCTTGTAATAAATGGCATAAAGTCCATCCAGGTGGTTGTTTTTGCAGTTGTTTTCACTAAATGGCTTTAAATTCACAGACCTTGGTTTGTAATGGCAATATTTGTGGTTGGTTAACAATACCTGTGCTTTGTTTCAAGGAACTGCAGTATGAGGACAGCCAGGGAATAATGAACTATAGTTTTATTAATTTTGTTAACATTAGTTCATGGAAATAATCGAAACAATAATTGACTGTTTGGCGCCATCTTGTGACTGATTAATAAGTAGGTTAGTGTAGGCTCTATTCAGCTGTTCTGTAAGATTTTTTTCTGTCTAATATTTACATTTTGTTGCAGGTAGCCTTGTAATAAATGGCATAAAGTTCATCCAGGTGGTTGTTTTTGCAGTTGTTTTCATTAAATGGCTTCAGTGGGTAAAATTAACGGACCTCAGTTTTGTAATAGCAAAACTTGTTGTTGGTTAACAATTCCTGTGCTTTGTTTCAAGGAACTACAGTATGAGGACAGCCAGGGAATAATTAACTAGTTTTTGCAACCATTTTGTAATTTATACAAATGGAAGCTGCAAAAAATAAACACGGTCCCATAGAGGATGAGGAAAGTAATTATTTTCTCATGGTGTCATATGATGGTGCTAATTATTTTAGAGCGTAATAGTTATTTTTCTCTACTATGCACTAAATTTGGCTCTATGCACAATTTTTTGAAAGGTTTATGAAAGACTCATTTGGGGATTCGTTTCATGTATGAATTGAGGATTCTATGTCAGATATGCTAGTTTTAAATATGTTACCCGTATACATAATTAAAAGGCAAGATTTGCATTTTCATCACATTCTGGAGCAAGGAAGCTATTCTCGATGGACTTGACCTCATCTTTAAGTAAAAGTACTGTCTCTCCACTGAGCGGATGAACACTTTGATTTATGTTGAGCAATACTAAAGGGGATCATGAGATTTTAGATGGAAAGCTCAGCCATCTGCAGTCAAATCCTCCCCAAGGTCAAAAGTGACAACATGATCCTTAAGTAAACATAGTAAAGAACAGGTGAGATTTGCTGTGCTTTTTTGGTGTTTTTAGAAGAGTATATATCTAACACAGACACTGATGAGTGACATCATGAACTTTCAACATAATGTACTTTTGCGGCTTTTTTAGGCGAGAATGTAGTTGTTTAGATTGCAACTATGGAGTTTATTTATAAGGACAGTGCCTGTTTTAAATATTTATAAGTTTGGAAATCGGCAACCATGAGCCTGTCATAGTGAACAGAGCAAAGATGGTTAATGTTCTGCCAGAAGATGGCGACAGAGACCACATAATAAGTCCCTAGAGAAGAATAACTCAGCATAAATTTCAAACTACAGCTCATCAAATCATTATAAAACATGTAAGTGACTTTCCAAGTCGATCTCTCTCTTTTGTATGTTGTAGTGCTGTATTTATACCATGGTAATCTGGTAGTGATTGCGTTGCTTTGGCTTTTTTGGGGATAATTATTGTGATCTCCCGATTGCAACAGAGGAATCTCTGTAGACTGATGGCATTTCATGCCGTTCAGCCTTAAAATCCTAAAATGTGAACAAATTCACCTGTTTTGTCATAATTTCAGATATTATGCTAGAAAATAATTCAAATACAAGTGATGTTGGTGAATTAGCAAAAGTTGCTGCTGTTCTGACCGTCAGCTGCAGATGTGAATGAATGGCAGAAGAAAGTAGTTCTTCATACAAAAGGATTTTTAGACTCTCCGTGTTTAATTTTCTTTTACATGATTACTGTTGTTGAACTGTTGTATAAATGCAATATCACACGAGTAGCAGTGTGATATGGCTGAATATTGTCACTGATGGGACACTAAGGCACTCTGCCTATGGTCTCGAGCCAACGCACGCCTCCCACCAGTGCCAATATACAGCCATATTGCACTGCTACGAGTGTAATATTGCTTATATATGATTAAATAATTTTTTGTCTGAGTATATAAATGGCTTAATGTGTTCTTTAACACATACAGTATATACACATATAGGTTTTGTCATTTATATTTTGTAACATTAGCTGTGATGGCTCTGTATTTACAGTACAGTAAAATTCATCCAGCACTGAGGGCGATTTGAAACTGTACCTCGTATTGTTTGCAAATGGAACTGATTGTTAAAAGTATTAAGATCTTACAGTTGTGTTTTGGTGATTAAACCAAATGTTCTTAATACATTTCACAATGATCTTGTGTTCTGAAATATGAAATATGAGCAACTACAATGAAATAATGACAACATGTTTTAAACTAATGACTTGTGGTATTACAAGTATATATATACCTTATCTCTTTCAAGAGTTCACACTTAGCTGATTATTGATAATAAAGCGTATTTGGCATGCTGTCTCAAGAGAGAGCCTTGAGCTCAGAATATCCTCGAGCCCGGGGCTCCCTCCCGTTTGAAAGGTGAGAGGGGAGTTTGAGCTCAGGTAGGTTTAACAACATAAAAACGGTAGACCAATTGGAGCGGTTTTCAGACCGACCGCAACTTGACATAGGAGTGCGGTCCCCCCGCCCACCGTATTGATTGACAGCTGCGTATTAACATGTCTTCATAGTAACATTTATAATCCTATCAACAAGACAGGACGTGCGCAAAGCAACCATAAATAAAAGGTCTGTTTAGTTCGCTAGGATCATCAATCATCATCAAATGTGATCAGTTTAAAATGTTTTAAAACAGTGCATGTTTGTAATAAATTACAGCGATTTACTTCAGCTTTACTTCATGACCACAGCCGCATGTCAGAACAATTATAAAAGAAGACGCTTCAATCCTGGTTTGTGGACGTTAAATCAGGTTTATTTTGTACATTAACGTAACAGATATCCATACAGCAGTGGATATTAAACTGTATCCTGTCACATTTGCGTGCAAAGACAGTGCAAAGCTAAATGGGCACGCTGTATGTGTGTGTGTCAGTGCTGTGTGTGTGCGTGAACTTTGTAACGTCATTGTGTGTGACTCATCGTTGCAGCTCCACAACAAATGCATCAAATAATCATTAGGATTAGTATTTCTCTCAAACGTTACGTGAGATCTTCTTCCTTTATGTCTGTCAGTTGCCTGAGCTGAGGCAGCTGAGGGCGGAGACTGAGGCACGCTTACAGGTGGGTGGGAACGGTGAGCGAGGAGGACTAGCCTTAAAGGCTCAGTACACAAAAACAGCAAAAAAGCTGTTGGGAGCTATAAAATACAAACTAGTGAAAGCTATAATAAATAATCTGATGGGTGTTTTGAGCTGAAACTTTACAGACACATTCTGGGGACACAAAAGACGTATATTAAATCTGGAAAAAGGGGTAACCTAGGTGCCCTTTAAGATATTTTGGAGTAGTCAATTTACGTATGGTGTATGTCTTTGGACGGTGGGAGGAAACCGGGAAACCCGGGGGAAACCCACGACCAGCCTGGTGAGGGGCCAATCCAGCGACGTTCTTGCTGTGAGGCAACAGTGCTAACCACTGGGCCGCCATGCCGCCCTATCAAAGAAGGGGAGGAATGGTGGTGGAAGGGGGGATTCTTCAAGACGAAGATGACGGGAGTGGTTCTGGTTATTTATAGCGTCAGTATTTATCTGATTGGTGCAATACACAGAGCTGATGCGGTACCAGCCGTGTTCAATCATAAGCACGTGATCCTCTCGAAATTAGTTTATAAATAAACCACACTTAAATAAATGGTTAAAACTAAGTTGAGTTGGAGTTTCACTCACTGCCACCTACTGGTCACAGTGTGACATTGGCACTATTGGAACGGCGCCAATTTATCCATTGTTTAAGAGGATCTCCAAACTAATGATTCCTAAAATATGCTGAAATTCTTTAATATTGCAGTATAGTGTATAATCTGCCTTTTTCATAAAACTTCACAGCAATGCTAAATTCAAGCCAACCCTTAATTTGGACAGCCAAAATCAGAGTAGTTGATATCAAATGCCACAGCCTGTCATAGACATTTGGAGCATTTTGGAGCTGGCAGCTGGTGCTGGGTGAAGTCCAAAGCTTTGTCAAACAAGCTTCTGTCCTCGCAAACCAAACCCTGCCGGTACCAAGCCCTGAACTTGACTGCCTACTGCTAAAACACAATGACACGTGACCGGGAAAACAATGAGACCACTAAACACAGCCTTCCTACATTCACCACAGTGCTAAATATGTGCTTCGCGAGTATCTGAGATGAAACTTGTGAATATGACTGTGGTTTAATAGATTTCTTATGTTGATTACCGTTTTTCAATGCAGTGCTGTCAGAAATTGATTCCAAGGGCTCAAGGCTTTTTCTTAGCATAGCAATCAATTGTTTCGCTCTTATAACGATTTGCCTTTTCTGTGATTATTCACAGCTGTAGAGTCAAATCTCACTGCTCTTTTTTCTATTGTGAAACCGATTTAGTATCCTAACAGGTGGAAGATATTTGTGTTTTTCCCTCCATCAAATACACAGTATTGCCATAAGAAATGATGCCAGTGCAGTACTATATCCTATTTTTGTTCTCAACTCGTTTTTCAAGGTTGGAAGTACAGTACACAGTCTCCCCTAGCAACCAGAATGCTTTCAGTCCCACAAAACACGCATTTACAATGAATTCAAGGAGGTCTGCAATTCGTGGAGAAAGCTGTTTTTTAGCAGTCCCATTTGCGTAGCTATCTCAATGTCACCACAAGTACATTTCTCTTGTTTGAAGTCTCTGAAATGCCGGTAAAACATCTCATATTGTATAATGAAATATTAATGTGTTGAACATATATTTTTCTCGGAATGCTCATGCAAGCCCTTAATAAAGAGAATAAAAAAATTGTAGGCTGTAGTATCAGTTGCTAATACAGTATGCTAGTTCTAGTTCAATAGCATTAGTGAACCTAAGCATCATTTCCTTGCAGATTGCCTTGGTATTATGTAATAAATATCTCAGTATTTTGTTATCTACGCTACTGTACTGAAATTTTTATACAGTATTTACAGCTTTTTTTTCACCACTTATTTTACTTTTTTGCCATAGTTAAATTCCATAACATGCCAATTACATGCGATACCTATTAAAATAAATGGACCTCTGTTTTGTAATGGCAAAACTTGTGGTTGGTTAACAATACCTGTGCTATGTTTCAAGGACGTACAGTATGAGGACAGCCAGGGAATAATTAACTATAGTTTTATTAATTTTTGATAACATTAGTTCAGGGAAATATGGAAACAATAATTGACTGTTTGGCGCCACCTTGTGGCTGATTAATAAGTAGGTTAGTGTAGGCTCCATTCAGCTGTTCTGTCAGATTTTTTCTGTCTAATTTTTACATTTTGTTGCAAGTAGCCTTGTAATAAATGTCATAAAGCTCCTCCAGGCAGTTGTTTTTGCAGTTGTTTTCACTAAATAGCTTCAGTTTGTAAAATAAACAGACCTCAGTTTTGTAATGGCAAACCTGTGCTTAATTTCAAGGAGCTACAGTATGAAGACAGCCAGGGAAAAATTCACTATAGTTTTATTAATTTTTGATAAAATTAGTTCATGGAAATATGGAAACAATAATTAACCATTTGGTGCCATCTTGTGACTGATTAATAAGTAGGTTAGTGTAGGCTCTATTCAACTGTTCTGTCCAAAAAAAATTCTGTCTAATTTTTACATTTTGTTGCAAGCAACCTTGTAAAAAAAAGCCATAAAGTCCATCCAGGCGGTTGTTTTTGCAGTTGTTTTTACTAAATGGCTTCAGTGTGTAAAATGAACAGACCTCGGTTTTGTAATGGTAAAACTTGTGGTTGGTTAACAATACCTGTGCTTTGTTTCAAGGAGTTACAGTATGAGGACAACCAGGGGATAATTAACTATAATTTAATTAATTTTGTTGACATTAGTTCATGGAAATAATGAAAACAATAATTGAATGTTATATCTCAGCATGCTCATGCAAGCCCTTCGTTTCGAGGAGAATAAAAGATTGTAGGCTGTAGTGTCAGTTGCTAATATGCCAGTTCTAGTTCAATAGCATTAGTGAATCTTTAAGCATCATTTGCTTGCAGATTGCAGTGGTATTATGTAATAAATATCTCAGTATTTTCTTATCTACGCTACTGTATAATATTTACCTTTTTTTACACCACTTATTTTACTTATTTGCCATAGTTAAATTCCATAACATACATACATTTTTTGCTTTTTTTTTAGTTCTTAGTTACTGCCTTGATAATAGAAAATATGAGCTAGGCATCATGTATGACAGTTGCCAAAGTGAGATATGAGCTATACAGGAGACATTTCATTTATGTACATATAGGGCTTATATGTGGATATAAAGAAGCAATACAGGAGACCATATGGCCTGTACATGCATATATATGCACCTCAGTTTTGCCTATATGTGGTATATATATATGTATATATGCAGTGTATATATTATCATATATGCATATATAGGTTTCATGTATGCGCATACGCTGTAAAAAATGCAGGGTTCCACACAACTTAATTTGTGTTGGTACAACATGAATAAATTAACTTAACACTTTTAACAAATTTATGTGAATTGATCTTAAAAAAATGTAGTTGTTCCAATGAAATATCAAGAATTGTGTTGTTTCAGCTTCTTTTAAATAGGTAGGTTGATCGAGCAAAAAAATATAATTTTTGGAGTGTATATCCTCATATAGGTTCTTCCATGTGGACTCGCAAAGACGCACACGGATATAGAAGGCGCTCATTCACACAACACTGGTAACACTCAACACTAAATAATCCAATAAACAATATTTATTTATTTGTGTACATTAGACAATACATAAAAATGTATGTGACTGATGAGAACAAATTTAAAAAGAACTACAATATTGTTAACAAGGAAAGTGTCATGCAGGGATTTCTGGGGAAGCCAATTTACAGTTATTCCGCCCACTTCGAATGTTATCACTTGATTGAATGGGTGTTATCAGTGGTTATCAGCTAATACTGTAGATATGAGTCAGTAGGGACCTTCTGCGCCTACTAGTAGGCTCAGAAGGCTGTTATCATCCATCCATATGGTTAATCAGCTATACTAATAGAGAAGACTCCAGATCCAGATCTGTTTTTACATTACTGTGACAGTTGGGTTTAGGGTTGGGGTAGGCGTAGACGTTAATAAAATACAATTAATAGGAAATTTAATAAATAATATAAATAACTCTCATGGTTAATCAGCTATACTAATAGAGAAGACTCCAGATTTGTTTTTACATTACTGTGATGATTAGGTTTAGGGTTGTGCAATTAATAAAATACGTTAATAAAATACAATTAATGCAAAAAATTTTAAATAATATAAATAGTTCTTGTTAACTTCCGTCTGCAGCCGTATGTGATCTATAGCTCATTAACCATGTGGATGGATGATAACAGCCTTCTGAGCCTACTAGTAGGCCCCTACTGGCCCATATCTATCAGCTGATAACCACTGTTAACGCCCATTCAATTGAGTGAAAACATTCGAATCGGCTGGTTATTCACCTCATATAGTAAGGAAACTTACTTTTAAGCATGTTACAGATTTCTACTGTCGCATTTTTACAGTTTTATACAGTTTAAAACCACTGCCATTTTTTTACAGTGTAGTCAGACACAAACACAAATATTAAATTAGGTCAAAAAAAATTTGAAACAGCTTAATATATCTTCCTAAAGCTAATCTAAATAGGTAGAAAAATTTCAAATGTTATGTCATTGCATACCAGTGCTCAGTGAATACATTGACCTTAATAAATGCAAACAGTCGCCTCTGAGTACTTGGGAACACCTCATTCAGCGTCCCGCACTTCACATGATGCAACCAAAAACACTTGAGATTTACTCTACTAGTACATATTACTTGCATATCAAGGGATTCTGAGGGAAGCCTTTGCGTCAAGTACATCAGTAAGTAGGAAGGCTGTGCATTATAACAATATGAAAATGAAATGGAAGCCAGGACTTTGGTTCTTCATTCTAGCATGTTTGTTTGTAAACACAACCGATTTGCTTTGTTTTTCACACTCAAAAAATGTCCGTTTGTTCAAAGTACTTATTTAAAATGAGCTGAAACAACACAATTATTGAGTTGTTTTTGTTTTGTGACAACTTAATTGTTTTATGTTCAATTCACCTAAATTTTACAGTGCGCGCTGCCCTACATGAGGTGAGGTTGCCATATATTCATCATAGCCCATAAAGTGGACATATGCTTGAATGAATTAGTTTCAAAACCTGCTTTTGCATTAATAAAATCACACACATGAAACCTAAAAGCTCACGAGGGCTGTTTGCATCGTCAGTGCAACCTGTCGCTCATTAAATGTAAGTGGATACACCTACTCAACGCCAATGAGCTCATTACCGCCCATAATTCTTGTTTGTTTGATGTATTGTAGAAAGGTGGACGTTTGCAAACATCCAGTGCTACATAAAAAGTACACCATGTTCTCATCTATGGATGTTTAAAACACCGGATAAGCACTACAAATCTCTCAGGCGGGACAAATGCGATTTTAAGTAGTTCGTGTACATGGGTTTTATGCATCATTGAGGTGTAACAATGTCTACACACCCACCCACCCACCCAGCTAAACGAATACTTGCTCATTTGGCAGGTGTTTTAAGCCTCTGCTGCTGCTCATCTGTTTAGCATCCGACAGTGTAGGTGTGGGCTGAGATCTCTTTATGGATTGATAATAATGAAACCGCTAACTTCCCCTTCTCTTTTCAAATTTGTTCGAGGCAACTCTTAATGTGATTCTGCAGTGCACCTCTCAAATAGGTCAAATAGATTAAAATGATTCACTGTAGATGGTGATTTGGTTTGTGGGGATTTTAACCCCCTTTTTCGGAGAAGAAAATCAATACTTTTGTTGAGCAAGGAAGCATTAAAATGACCAAGCGTGATGTTAACACAGTACATCGTTTTTTTTTCTTCTCTTGTTTAGGGTGATTAATACGGTGGCCGAGAGAGCTTAACGTGCTGCAATTTAAGAAAGCACATGCAATTACAAAAAACCCCAGCAAATAAAGAAACGATCTTCTTCAATTTGACAGCACACATGTTGCAAATTGGTCACAACACAAACAATTGAAGAAACGCGCTGCAAATTCTCACAACACAAACAATTGAAGAAACGCGCTGCAAATTCTCACAACACAAACAATTGAAGAAACGCGCTGCAAATTGTCACAACACAAACAACTGAAGAAACGCGCTGCAAACTGTCACAACACAAACAACTGAAGAAACGCGCTGCAAATTCTCACAACACAAACAATTGAAGAAACACACTGCAAATTCTCACAACACAAACAACTGAAGAAACGCGCAGCAAATTCTCACAACACAAACAACTGAAGAAACGCGCTGCAAATTCTTACAACACAAACAACTGAAGAAACGCGCTGCAAATTCTCACAACACAAACAATTGAAGAAACGCGCTGCAAATTCTCACAACACAAACAACTGAAGAAACGCGCTGCAAATTCTCACAACACAAACAACTGAAGAAACGCGCTGCAAATTCTCACAACACAAACAATTGAAGAAACGCACTGCAAATTCTCACAACACAAACAACTGAAGAAACGCGCTGCAAATTCTCACAACACAAACAACGGAAGAAACGCGCTGCAATTGGTCACAACACAAACAACTGAAGAAACGCACTGCAAATTCTCACAACACAAACAATTGTAGAAACGCGCTGCAAATTCTCACAACACAAACAACGGAAGAAACGCGCAGCAAATTCTCACAACACAAACAACGGAAGAAACGCGCAGCAAATTCTCACAACACAAACAACTGAAGAAAAGTGCTGCAATTGGTCACAACACAAACAACTGAAGAAACGCACTGCAAATTCTCACAACACAAGCAACTTAAGAAACGCGCTGCAAATTCTCACAACACAAACAACTGAAGAAACGCGCAGCAAATTCTCACAACACAAACAACTGAAGAAACGCGCTGCAAATTCTTACAACACAAACAACTGAAGAAACGCGCTGCAAATTCTCACAACACAAACAATTGAAGAAACGCGCTGCAAATTCTCACAACACAAACAACTGAAGAAACGCGCTGCAAATTCTCACAACACAAACAACTGAAGAAACGCGCTGCAAATTCTCACAACACAAACAATTGAAGAAACGCACTGCAAATTCTCACAACACAAACAACTGAAGAAACGCGCTGCAAATTCTCACAACACAAACAACTGAAGAAACGCGCTGCAAATTCTCACAACACAAACAACTGAAGAAACGCGCTGCAAATTCTCACAACACAAACAATTGTAGAAACGCGCTGCAAATTCTCACAACACAAACAACGGAAGAAACGCGCTGCAATTGGTCACAACACAAACAACTGAAGAAACGCACTGCAAATTCTCACAACACAAACAATTGTAGAAACGCGCTGCAAATTCTCACAACACAAACAACGGAAGAAACGCGCAGCAAATTCTCACAACACAAACAACGGAAGAAACGCGCAGCAAATTCTCACAACACAAACAACTGAAGAAAAGTGCTGCAATTGGTCACAACACAAACAACTGAAGAAACGCACTGCAAATTCTCACAACACAAGCAACTTAAGAAACGCGCTGCAAATTCTCACAGCACAAACAACTGAAGAAACGCGCAGCAAATTCTCACAACACAAACAACTGAAGAAACGCGCTGCAAATTCTCACAACACAAACAACTGAAGAAACGCGCTGCAATTGGTCACAACACAAACAACTGAAGAAACGCACTGCAAATTCTCACAACAAAAGCAACTGAAGAAACGCGCTGCAAATTCTCACAGCACAAACAACTGAAGAAACGCGCTGCAAATTCTCACAACACAAACAATTGAAGAAACACGCAGCAATTTCTCACAACACAAACAACTGAAGAAACACGCTGCAAATTCTTATAACACAAACAACTGAAGAAACACGCAGCAAATTGGTCACAACACTTGCAAATATCCACGTAACACAACGGAAATGTTTCTAGGGGACCCAAAAACATGACAGACCCTGCTGAGATATGGATGTGTTATTATGTCGTGACTTTTGCTCAGTGAAGTGATTGGTGGTCTTTGAAAGGAGAGTTGTTTTTCGTTTATTTTAATATCCTGATTACACGGCAAAACACATCCATATCTCAGCAGGGTCAATCATGTTTTTGGGTCCCCTAGAAACATTTCCGTTGTGTTACGTGGATATTTGAAAGTGTTGTGACCAATTTGCAGCACATTGCTTCAGTCGATTGAGTTGTGACCAATTTGCAGCGCGTTTCTTCAGTTGTTTGTGTTGTGACCAATTTGCAACACGTGTGCTGTCAAATTGATGAAGATCGTTTCTTTATTTGCTGGTGTTTTTGTAATTGCATGTGCTTTCTTAAATTGCAGCGTGTTAAGCTCTCTCGGCCACCGTATTACGAACATGCATGCAAAGTTTTCACTCTCTGAGATGTTTGGGAATACTTGAAGTTTATTTGTTGGCTTGCTTAATAGTTTTCTTATATGATTATTATGTTTGCAGTTTGCAGTATCATGGTTAAAGACATAAAAAGCTCAGAGATAAAAATTAATTAATTAATTAATTTTTATATTGGGTTTTTAGCTACATTCAATGATTATTTCCATTTACAATAGTTTTTTTTTTTTTTTTTTTTGCTCAAGTAGGTGGGAACCTAAAATACATGGCTATTCTGGGACAGAGTTTGCAAACCCAAACAGAACTAATCAGCTGTGAGAAAAGTGAAAAGCATTTCTGTCAAAATTGTATTTTGTTGGTAATTATTTTTTTTTTCATTCATTCATTCATTCATTCATTCATTCATTCATTCATTCATTCATTCATTTTCTTTTTTGCTTAGTCCCTTTATTAAACAGTGGTCACCACAGCGGAACGAAACGCTAACACATGTTTTACGCAGTGGATGCCCCTCCAGCTGCAACTCATCACTGGGAAACTATTTATTTTTTATTAAACTAATTATTTGTTTATGTTATATTTGATAATGTACATATATCATGAAGTAATAATATAGTTACGTTTTGAAACTTTCTTTGCAACTTTTACTGAATTTTTTATTTTAATTTTTTTACTGAGCTTGAATGTTATCACTCAATTCAATGGGCATCATCAGTGGTTATCAGCTTATAGTTATGGGCCAGTAGGGGCCTTCTGTGCCTATTAGTAGGCTCAGAAAGCTGTTATCATCCCTCCACATGATTAATCAGTTATAGATCACATACAGATGCAGCCGAAAATTAACAAAAATTTATTTAAATTATTTATTAAATTTCCCATTAATTGTATTTAATTAATGGACTCCTACCCCAACCCTAAACCCAACCACCATAGTAATGTAAAAACAGATCTGGATCTGGAGTCTTCTCTATTAGTATAGCTGATTAACCATATAGATGGATGATAACAGCCTTCTGAGCCTACCAGTAGGTGCAGAAGGCCCCAACTGGTCCATATTTATCAGCTGATAACCACTGATAATCCCCATTCAATCGATTGATAACATTCGAAGTGGGTGGCAATCAAATCAATTTGACTGGCAACATTCAAATCATATTTAGAATTAAAAATAATTACAATTTTAGGGCAAAAGTATTGTTTTGGTTTAATTTGAAGATCAAAAATTACAAATAGTTTCAGAATAGTATGAAAAGGATTATCTGAAAAATATATTTAAAATGTGCATTTTATTGTACTTTCGTCTATTTCCATCTGTACTGTAGATTTCAATTGCATATCTTTAAAGGCTGCTTAACTCCCTGCACTAAGCTTGAAACCTCCCTTTTACCTCCTCACTGCAAATTCGTTTCTGTAGAGTTGTTTGTTCGTATATCATTTATCTGATTTAACGCAACAATTTTTTTTTTTTCTCAAAACATGATGAAAATGGTTTTGTTGTTGTGTTTGTGTTGTTTTTTCTTTAGGCTGATGACAGCATTTTCTGATTGTTGATGTGATAAAAGAGATCCAAAAATCTCATCTGTATAAAAACTCTAATGTGTCAACAGAATAAAGCAAGATTTAAAATCTGTCTTTATCCAATGTTCCGATTATTATTTTGGAAATGTATGCAAATTAGTGTTTAATTAGATAATGTCTCATTTGCATATTTAAACATGGCATTTGAAAAATGTTTGCAATTCTTAATCAGTCAGTTGGAAAAGTCTGGCGCACTATTCACATTTTGTTTTATTGATTTATTGATTGATTTATTTATTTATTTATTTATTTATTTATTTATTTATTTATTTATTTATTTATTTATTTATCTTACAGTATTTAGATCCCATTTCAGCACATTTGCAAAAAACATTGTTCAAGCAATCTTTTTTGTAGTGCCATGCATAAAATTGTCTAATTTATTTGAAAGATCCCACACGGAAAGAACCTATATAAACGTATGTTTTAATATAGGTTTTGATATAGGTTTTTAATATATGTGACATAAATAAAATTGGCCGTTGTACATATAATGTACATATAATATAGGAAAACGGCCAATTTTATATATGTCACATATATTAAAAACCTATATCAAAACCTATATTGACACATATGTTTATATAGGTTCTTTCAGTGTGGGAGTGTATGAACTGTTAGGGATGAGCATTGGTTCATCATGTGACGTTTTCATCCCCACATGCCTATGGTTGTGTAACGGTGGTGGTGTACTAAATAAGTCCAGTCTTTTCTTTCCAATAAATGAAAAGAAGAGAAAACACAAAAAAATCAAATTTCACAAAACTGCTCCCCGCGGGATTAGAACTCGGGCCGCCAGATCCGCAGTTTAACGCCCTACCGCTAGTCCACGTGTGAACTGAATGGCATGGCTTTTCCAGGCCCTTTGATCCTACTCCCAGCGGACCCGGCTAACAATGTTGATTGGTACAGGTCCACCCCTCGATCGGTTTTTCCTTTGGAAGGCTTCTTCCCACCAGTCGAACTCATTCGTGGCTTCAGGAAGGATCCAGCTCTCCACTGTCTCTACACCGAGGATCCAGGAGACCGCTCGCACACAATGATCACTGTGAATGTTTTCGGTCACTCCACCTCCACTCTTCCTACACGACACAGCTTTTGTTCTCTTCACCCTCGCACAATTCTTTTCTTCATTCGCACAACAAACAAACGCACCCAAAAGAAAAAAACTAAACGCCTCTTCACCACAGTTCCCGTCCGACTCAACCACCACACTTTTTCCAACTGAACTGAACTCCTCTTTTTATTTTCTTTTTTCCACCTGAACTTCCGTTTCCTTCTTGACCCCTGGAAGTTTAGGGATGGCAGGTCAGACTAGGTCCCCCTAGTGGTGCTTAAAAAAAAAACTATTGGGGGAGGCCTTCAGTCTCGCCACACTCTCCCCCCCTTGAAAAAAAAACAACCCTAGTTGTTTAACAGGAGCGGTGAGAAACCATAGGGACGCCAAAACTCTTTTTCATTTAAGAATTGGAGCAAAATGGATTTAGGCGTTTCTTTCTCCTGACTCTCCAGTTCTTCAGCTGTTGGGAAACATGGCTTAAGGTTACAGACGTTTACGGTTCGTACATCCTCTCCAGTGTTTTCCAGTGCAACACGATAGTTCAGAGGTCCTAACCGTTGAATTATCCTGTAGGGTCCTTTCCATTTGTTTGCAAGCTTCGCACTGAAATGATGCAATGCACTTGACTGAGGAAAGTTTCTTACCCAGACACGGTCTCTTTCTTTATAGGATACCTCTCGTCGGTTTTTGTTGTAACTGCGGAGTTGTCTTGCCATCGCTTTTTTGCTGCACTCACTTGCTTTCACTTTCAGATTTGACAGTTGTTCTGCAACGTTGTAGGCCGGAGTATCAGGGGATAAATTGTGTCCACGCAGTAACTTATCTACGGGACCTTGGAGTTTCCTCCCGAGTTGAAGCTCTGCTGGAGTCATGCCGATGGTTCCTTTTTTTAGCATTTGACATCTCGCACACCTTTTAACATACGCCTTCACAGATGTCCACATTGCAGGCCAGAAGGCAACGTAATGTAGCTTTTGGTAAGTCTTGTAGATGCCTATGTGTCCATTTAGTGGATGTGCATGGTAATGATGAAGGAGATGTGGGATAAGGGTGGCAGGTATATATATCCTGTAGTGTTTGTGTCCATCTTCCAACAGGGAACGATGATATAACTTGTCATCCATTACTTCAAATTGCTCATGCATAGCAGACTCTTTCTCTGCGAGGCTCTGGAATATCTTGAGGATATCTGGATCTTTGTGTTGCTCTTCCCAGATTTCTGCAGTGGAGATGGGAAATTCTGGTTCCTTTTGAGCGGAATACACATTACATCCAGGTATGGGATGAATGCGAGATAAAGCATCTGGTGCTTCATTCAACTTTCCCTTCCTGTACTCAACCACAAAGTCAAATTTTTGAAGACGGAGGGCCCAGCGGATTAAACGGGAGGTGGTCTTCGTAGAATTCAGGACCCACTGAAGAGCGGAATGATCAGTGACTATAGTGAAGAGTTTTGGCTCCAGGAAATGTCTCCACTTTTCAATAGCCCATAGTATGGCTAAGCATTCCTTCTCTGTAGCGGAGTAATTAATCTCAGGTTTGGTCAGTGTTCGACTCCCATAGGCAATAACTTCCTCCTGCCCTTGCATCTTGCGTTGTGTCAACACCGCGCCTAATCCTGAATCACTGGCATCAGTGTAAACCACAAAGGGAAGCCGGAGATCAGGATGTCCAAGGATGGGAGGTGAGGTGAGACAAGTCTTTAATTTCTCAAATGCTTGTTGACATTGAGGTGTCCATTGAAAAATTCGCCCTTTTTTCTTCAATGAGTTCATAGGCTCTGCTATTTGAGAAAAGTTTGGCACGAACCTATGGTACCATCCTGCCAATCCAAGGAATCTTTGAACATCTTTGATGTTTGCTGGAACTGGGTAGGATTTTATCGCTTCCACTTTGGTGGAATCAGCAGAGATGCCTTGGGTGTTCACCACATGTCCCAGAAATGATAATTCTTGTTGGCAGAATTTACTTTTCTTCAGGTTAATAGTCAGACCAGCTCTTTGCAACCGGGTGAAGATGCTTTGAAGATCTTTGAAGTGTTGGGTGACTGAGGGTGAGTATATGATGATGTCATCAATATACACGAAACACATTTTTCCCCTTAACTCTCCTAGGACAGACTCCATTAATCGCTGGAATGTTGCTGGGGCATTTTTAAGTCCAAAGGGCATCACTTTAAAGTGGTATAGGCCAGAGGGAGCGATGAAAGCAGTCTTGGATTCACTTCCCGGTTCCATAGTCACTTGCCAGTACCCACTGTTGAGATCAATGGTGGAGAAGATGACAGCACCGGAGAGGGATTCCAGTATCTCTGTGATGTTAGGTAAGGGGTAGGCATCTCTCTCTGTGATAGCGTTCACTTTACGATAGTCCACACAGAACCTCATACTGCCATCTTTTTTGGGGACGAGGACAATGGGTGAGGCCCACGCTGAGTGTGAGGGTTCTATGAGGCCATTCATTAGCATTTCTTTGACTTGCTCTTCAACAATCTCTTGCTTCTCTGGTGTTAAACGATATGGACGTTGTCTGATCGGCACAGGGTAGACAGTATACAGGCAGTGCTGGAGAACAGTTGTTCTTCCAAGCTGGGAGGTACAGACTTGTGGATTCTGCAGAAGTAGATGATGTAACTGGCACTTTTCTTCTGGATGCAGGTGAGATTGATCCGCTAATGCTTTTAGTAGCGTCTCGTCATCCCTATTATCTGGTAACTGGAACAGTCTTTGTGGTGGAGGAATTGAGGTGAACAATGAAAGAGCTTGACTTACGTTTTTTCTGTGCACTTTTCTCTTCTGGTGCAGGTATGGTTTGTCTGGAATGCTAGCCTGCCCAGGCTGAAAAGGATACACCCGGTTTGGTGTAGATGTGAAGGTATAATTTCCACCAGCCACATTGATTTGTAGCCCACTAGTGAATATAAAATCCAGTCCTAGGACCACTGAATAAGTAAGAGCTGTGGAAGGAAGTATAGCTACAGGAATTGGGAAAACCATATTGTGAAGAATAATATTGGTATTTACCCATCCTAAAGGTATGACAGTCTCACCGTTGGCCAAGTAGAGGGGACCATGTGGCCATTGATGAAGATCATCAAGGGAGGCAAGTGCCGACCACAAACTTTCGTGAAGTAGGGTATAGCTGGCTCCAGTGTCGATGATGGCCTTTCCAGACCAAGCTGCAATGGTGATTGGCACAATTAGTTGCTGGGGTATGCATTCATGGTTAGAAGGATGACTTGGTTTTGCTGTTGATGGAGTTGAAGTTGTAACGGTGATGCTGTTGTGGGAAGGTGCACTCCTTTGATGCTGTGTGGGTATATTTCTTTTATCTCCTGCAGGCTGGTTGCTACGTTGAGTGGAAGCAGATGCAGTAGAATATTGTGGACAGTTTCCTGGGGCATGCTGACCTTTACATCTCCAGCATTGAACAGGAGGTCTCTCTGCTGGGCGATTTGAGGTAGGATTGGGTGCAATAGGATTACTTGAGGTTCTTCTTTCATACAGTAACTGCTGTGCATGATCTTTTTCTAGTTGGTGACCCAGTTTTACTAATTCATCTACAGTTTGTACTCGACTGCGCAGTTGACTGGCCAGGTAAGGGTTAACATTTTTTAAAATCATTTTTACCAGGTCACTCTCACTCAGTGAAGGTTTCCATCGCTTACAAAGGGCTCTATAGGAGAAGGCGAAGTCTCTGATAGTTTCCTTTGTCCCTTGGACTCTGGTGCGTATGCGTTCAGCCAACTCGTCTTCATAATCTTCAGCAAGAAATGCTGACAGGAATGCGGTCTCAAACTCAGTCCAGGTTTTAATATTGGATCTGGCAACTTCCCACCAGTCTCTTGCGGTACCATATAAAACACTGCGAAAGGTGGCCAAGATGTCTGTGTCATTCAGTGGATGTACTGCCAGAAAGTCATGACAACGGTTGATATATAACAGTGGATCACAATCGTCTGAAGATCTACCAAAAGTGGGAAATGTGAGTTTCAAGTGGTCACTTTTGGGCATTGGTATGGGATGAGGTAAGTTTAAAGGTAAAGTCTCTGTGTTTGGAAGAGCAGCGTCACCTTCGGAATCAGTGAAATGCAAAGGTGTTTGAGTCATCACATGTAACACAGTCACTGGTTGTGCAGAGGGTTTGATATTAACAACATCAAGCTTCAGCTCTTTGATGGAATGAATTAGAGCATCTACTTGGCTGTTACATTGACTTACAGCTTGTGAAAGTTGATCATAGTTTTTCTGGGAATTCTTTTCTACGTTTACAATGTCTCTTTGAACTTCTCGCTGTAGTTGTTCCACCATGAATCTGAATTCATCCGTTAAAGCAAGTTCACACTTCTTCAGATTATCTTCCAACATCACTTTCAAAGCTTTAATCAACTGTCCACTGTCTTCTGGCTCATGTTGTTTTTGAGTAGTGAATACAGTTTGAAGATGTTGATGGTTGGAGTCAATTTTGTTGGTCAATGTGTCAAATTTGTTCTGAAACTGTGAAGAGGTTGTGGCAACTTCTTGAGTAAGTGTTTTTAAAACTTCATCTTGCCGTTTCAGACAATTAAGAATATAATCCCAGTTTCCTTGTACCTGGGTGGATAACTGATACATTTCTCTTCCAGGAGTTGGAAGAAATACAGGCAAGTCATGCCGAGTTCCTGCAGATGGTGGTGTGACTTCAGAAGGAGAGCACAACTGCATGGAATCCTGGTGAGGAGATGAAGCAAGAGGAGCAGTAATCCTTGGATGTGGAGATCCAAAATGCACCTGAGTTTGGAGAGGGGTTTGGTGGACATGGGTTGGAGTTGAATGAAAGGCAGAAAATTGTAGCTGTTGAGAATAGGGATGTTCAATTGCTTGTCTCACAGGTGGCCAGTTAGGGGTTGCAATGTCTGGAGGATCAATTTCCACACAGGCAAATGGTGATGGGGGAGTACTGGCCATGTCTGATAGAGGGAAATGGCTTTAAATGACACAGAGTGAAAAAAAAAATGGCAAAAAATAAAAATCATAAAAGAAAACTGGGTAATGGTCAATGTTTGGGGAAAAGCAGACAGGGGCACCAAAAAAAATGTACAAGGTATTCACAATGGTCAATACAGAGGTAACCCTTTCACAAAGAAAACTCACAAAAAACAATTTTCACAAAGAAAACACTTTTCTCCAACAAAGAAAACCCTCTTTTCACAAAAAAAAAAACGGTCACAAAAATTCACAAGTTGTATGCAACAGTTCACAATAAAGTCTTTTTGTGCAGTAAGTGTGTGTTTTTTTTTTTTTTTTTTTTTTCAAAGTTCAAAGTTTAGGCTCCGCCCCACGTTTGGGTGCCATTTCTGTAACGGTGGTGGTGTACTAAATAAGTCCAGTCTTTTCTTTCCAATAAATGAAAAGAAGAGAAAACACAAAAAAATCAAATTTCACAAAACTGCTCCCCGCGGGATTAGAACTCGGGCCGCCAGATCCGCAGTTTAACGCCCTACCGCTAGTCCACGTGTGAATTGAATGGCGTGGCTTTTCCAGGCCCTTTGATCCTACTCCCAGCGGACCCGGCTAACAATGTTGATTGGTACAGGTCCACCCCTCGATCGGTTTTTCCTTTGGAAGGCTTCTTCCCACCAGTCGAACTCATTCGTGGCTTCAGGAAGGATCCAGCTCTCCACTGTCTCTACACCGAGGATCCAGGAGACCGCTCGCACACAATGATCACTGTGAATGTTTTCGGTCACTCCACCTCCACTCTTCCTACACGACACAGCTTTTGTTCTCTTCACCCTCGCACAATTCTTTTCTTCATTCGCACAACAAACAAACGCACCCAAAAGAAAAAAACTAAACGCCTCTTCACCACAGTTCCCGTCCGACTCAACCACCACACTTTTTCCAACTGAACTGAACTCCTCTTTTTATTTTCTTTTTTTCACCTGAACTTCCGTTTCCTTCTTGACCCCTGGAAGTTTAGGGATGGCAGGTCAGACTAGGTCCCCCTAGTGGTGCTTAAAAAAAAAACTATTGGGGGAGGCCTTCAGTCTCGCCACAGTTGTGTTTTTGTCTGTGTAACAAAGGTGTAATGTGTAGATAGTACTTCAAAACACTGGTGCATTAACACCATATACATTAATTAAGTACATTGATTAATGCTAAACTAAGCTAAAAATGCTACTACCAGATCTAAAGTTTGGCTGAATGGATGAAGAAATCATAAAACTCAACTGTGCATCATATGTGACTTGTGAAAAGAGCCTATATCTCCATCTTAAAAAGTAAAATAAAACAAAATAAAATAAAATTGTGTATTGATGCTGACCATGTCCATTCCTTTTTTTATGACCACAATCTCAAAATAAAGAGTAACCATGTGATACCAGTTCATATCAAGTTCAAATAATCTCAAACTTGCTTTCTTAAACATGACAGTGAATTTACTACACTCAAATAGCTTCCATACAGCACCCCGAATGGTCTTTAGTTTGCTTTACTTGTGTTCTTGAAAGTTAACCAAAAATGTGAATATAGATATGAATCAATTGTAAATAATAAATTGAATTAATTTACTTGCATTAAAAATCTCTTTTACATTTGGACTCCAACAGCAGACACAGCAACAGCAACACTCTCACACTTAGCAGGAAGCCATTCTTACACCATAGACTTGTGTGAGTCTTTTACACAATAGCTTATGTTCTGGGATTTCTCTAATATCTTTCTGAAGCACTCCGGGAGTAATGAGTTCTGCTGTGTGGGTTTGTTAATAACAAACAGGAAAGAGCAACTTTCCGCAGGAAAAGAAGCAAAAGCTGCACAAAAGAAGATCTCAGAAAAGCACTAGGTGGAAATCATTATGCCGTACTATGATTCAGACCTAAAAATCTGCTTCTATCCGCTGATTACTGCAAATGTTTTCTTGCCAAATTGGGGGCCCGAAGAGATTTCACTGCATAAATACAAAATGAAAAGCCGTGTCAAAGAATGATTGAATTAACCGGCTATTGCTTGTGAATATTCATGGATATCAGAGTATGATTTTTATTCTGAGACAGTCTAGTTATGCCTGTTATGAAAAGAATATAGACTGCACTGCGGTCACAATCAATCAATAATGCTTCGTTTTCACTGTGGTCACACTTTAATGGCACGTTTGACCTCATGAACTCTTCTTTGCTCAAATCTATTTTTTCTAATCTTATTTTTCCAGATCCCTGCAAAAGAAATCAATTCATTTTCAGTCTATGCAGTCAAGTAAGGAGTCATTGCTTTACACCTATTTAAGTTTAAATCTTATTTATGGTTCACACCTATTACAGAGCGCTATTTACCTGGAGTTTCACTGACATGGTCTCCATAATTTATGACTTATGTGTGTTACAAATCAAAGTGTGCTGCTTTTTTAAATGTGCCTTTTTGCATTCTTCGCTGCTGTGGGATGTGATGGATTCTGTTTATTTTCCATTGAAGTCATTTGACTGATGGGCTGAAGGCTGTAGTTTGTTATATGTTGATAGTAATGTGGTACAGCTCTAATGGACCGGCTCCAAGAGAAATGGCCTTATTGGCTCACCTGCTGATTGGAGACTTGGCAACGTGATAGATAAGCTGCGAGGTTTTTCTGAAGAAAGGAATCTGGTTCTAGAAGTTACTGACGTATCATTAACACATAACAATTCTGTCATCTTTTACTCACCACTAACCAAGACGTTTACTCAATAAATAACTAATTTACTATTTATTAATAGTTAGTAAGGTAGTTGGTTTTACCCAGCAGGCACAGGAGGTCAACATGATGTCAGATTGACGTTGTACCCCAATGTCGTGGGGATGTTGCATTTTGTTTGGAAATAAAAATCAGGTTGATGTCAGAACTCAATGTCAGGCCGACATCAATGTCCAACATCCAACCTAAAATCAACCAAATATCAACGTCTAATGATGTTACAGCTTGACGCTGTTTGGACGTTACCAATATGACGTCTATCAGATGTTGGATTTCGGTTGCCATACGTGACGAATTAATGTCAGTATTTGACGTCAATATGACGTTGGTTTAAGATGTTGATTCAACGTTAGATTTTGATCACTTTCCAACACAACCTAAAATCAACCAAATAACAATGTCATTTGACGTCATTATTGGACATCAAAATAGTGTCCGTAGACGTTGGCCAGACATTGAATTTTGGTCACCTGATGTCACAACCTAAATCTAACCTAATATTAACGTCTTATGACATTGTGTGCCTGCTGGGTAGGTTTTGAGTAGAATAAGGTATGTAGAATAAGATCATACTTCATAAGTACTAATAAACAATCAAAATCAAATATCAAAACAACAAATATAAGGCAGTAATAAGACTGTAATAAGCCAGTAGATAAAAGTGGCAAAAAGTGTTACCTTTTTTTTGTTTCTTATTTTGTTGATCACAAAAGTAGATATATTGAAGAAAATATTCCAAAGTTGAAAAAACAACTCTTGATTGTGCGGATTTGTGTTGAAATTACTAAATTGTCTGTGAAATTTCACCAATTAGCTGTGAGTGTGACTGAAAATTTGACAAAGGGTATGATCACATATTTTTGTATTGAAATTTTTTTATTGATTTTGCATTCCAAATCAGGGGTAATTATGAAAGAACCTTTATTAATGACATTACTAAGCAATTCTCAATTGTGCAAGAAGAATAATACTAAATAACTAGATTTTGCCAGCAAATTTCAGTAAAGAGCGATAAATGACCAAATCTTGACAACTAAACTATCAAAGCAATTCTCGATTGTGCATAATTGTACTGGAAAATAGCTGGACCTTGATCCTATGCAACTTTTGATTATGTGAATCCATTGATTGTCTGGATTCTACCTGCAAATTTCATAATTGAGCAGTTAAATTTGACCGAATTGAGATGAATGATATTACTGAGTGTCTCTTGATTACAGATTTATACAGAAATAACTGGATTTTGCTTTTTCTAATCAGCTGTAAATATAATCAAACCTTGATGAATAATATTACCATGCGATTCCAGATCATCTGTATTTGGATTTAAATTACTAGATTTTGTCTGCAGTTTATTTTGATGATTATTAATAAGTTGAGTTGGCAAAAAAGTTTTGGGATTTAATTTAGAAAATTTCAATCAGCTGATCACTGGTGTTCACATAGAGCTATGCCTCATTATCACTTTTACATTACCCTGTGATATAATTTATATAAAGAGGCAGTTCCCCAGCATTTACTCATGCTCAACTGCTTCTAAATTTTATGAATTTCATTCTTCTGTCGAACACAAAATGACATTCTAAAGAATGCCAGAAAAGAACTGCCATTGACATCCATAGTAGAAACAAAACATACTATGGAAGTAAATTTAAATTTTTGGTGAATTATTCGTTTATTTGTAATTCGTAAAATATCACTAGTATCTTTAAATATTCCTTATATCATTGATATTGTCATGTGAGGGACACTGACAACGGAGTAGAGGATCCACATGCAGTATTTATTAACAAGAATAGTCAGGCAGGCAAAGGTCGATCACAGGAGCAAGCAGGTGCATACAGAGAATCCAAAGAATGGTCAGTAAACAGGGGAATAGTCAGGACAGGTGGCGAAAACAACAGAAACATTAAAACAAGGTTAAAATACAACTAGGCTAGACAACGGAAACACATCGTAATGTTCACTAACAGTATAACAAGACTCAGCAAAGTCTGTGCGTTTGTGTGCTGTATATATAGTCTGTGTTATCAGTTCTTGAGCAGCTCCCAGCTGTGTGTGAGTAATCAAAGGAGAACAGGAACAGGTGTGTGTGTGTGTGTGGTGCATGACAGGATTTGTAGTTCTCAGGTGATCTGTATGGACTATCGCTGGTGATTGTGACAGACATAAACTATACAGACAACACACAATTACAGTAGTTTGAGCTGTTTCTCCATACAATTGAAGTAAATACTGACCAGAAGCTATGGTTTCATTCTGTGGAAGGGCTTTATGTTCATTTCTTTGGTCTTCCACACACAAAAGTTGAATGTTTCGAAGCTTGATAGATAGCTTTTTTAAACACTATACTGTATCCATAAGTAAAAAGGACAGCACTTTTCTACATTTACATCAGACTTGGATGTATCAATAAAATATCTAAAAAATGACTCAGAAATGTCTCAAAATAATGGCTTCATGATTGATGTCTCACTTTCAATAGCAAGATCATAGAGTGAAAGAGAAATACATAGATTATACAAACAGGAGTGAAGAACAGAGTAGACAGAGTAATTTTGCTTGTTATTAATGTTTGTGAACAGCAAAAGTATGCCCTTCATTGCTGACAAACACCTTTTAAGACCATCAACACTTGTGTTCTTATCCCTGCGATTGATTTCCCTATTGCAGGCTGACCATGCATTTAGATCCCTCTTCCTATTATTAGTACAAACCCATCTCTCACAGGATGTATTGTCACCCAATGCATTATACTGATGTAATCTGTCCATTTGAACTGTTATGCTTAGATTGCATCCAATCCTACTTCAAGCTATAAGTGAGATTATTCAGATTGGATTTTGCGGTCCAGAATGGAACAGGAAATTGGCCAAGATCAAAACAACAGCTGTTTGGACTCCTGGCCACAAATATGAGGGCCGGAGGCATTTTGTGCACAAATCCAAATAGATTTGTATTGATTTGAAGCACACTTCATCTTGTAGTACGAGAAAGTGTGGCTCTTGATTTATGTGACTGATGTTCGTTGGGTTAAGGTCAATTGAGCACTTGCTGTGGCTTGTGATGATGGCCAGTTTCATGTGACACTGCTATGATGTATGCATTACAACATCGGCATTGAATAAATATAAGTTAAATTACTAACATCGAGTTACGTTCAGAACTCCATGACAACATGAGCCATAATGGGTCATTTTTGTAATGTGAAGTGGACGCTGACAACAGGGAGGTGGGGATCCAAACACAGGTTTATTAAGAATAGTCAGGCAAGCAACGATCAACACAGGGGCAAACAGATGTATTGTATACAGGCAAATCCAGAGTCGTGGTCAAATATCAGGCGATAGGTCTGAAGGCAGGCAGCAGACAACGTAAATAAACAAAACAAGGCACAGGGTCCAAGGCAAGGCCAGGAAAAGAAAACGCTTCGTAATGTTCACAAAACTATGTACAGATGTGTGTGTGAGTGCTCTCTATATAGTCCATGTCAGTTCATGAGCGGCTTCAGCTGTGAATGTTAGCAATCAGACAGGATCTAGCCCAGGTGTGTGAGTGGTGCATGACTGGATCTTGTAGTTATTTTGCTGCCAGATTTGTAGTTCTCCAGCGATCTGCATGGTCTAGGTCGCTGGTGACTGTGACAATTTTGATTTGCTGTTTTATCTTTCACTTGTTTACCACAGAATGGCTGAAGGTCATGGTATTTTCCTCTTAAAACATTTTCACAAACACACAAATCTGGCCTCCATTGTAAACCCGCTATTAACAAGATTTCACAATCACAAGGACACCTCATTTACTTTGACATCCTTCAGACTCACTTTTTTAAATATCTGATAAAATGCTCAGACTCATTAAAATCATATAGTTCTCAAGGCCAATCTTTCAAGCAACACATACAGTATTTATCAGTTTTTATATTCAGGATTCTGTATGAAATGGGAAAAAGAGAAAAACATGATATCAAAAACAAAAAACTTTACAAAGAAACTTAATGTTAAATAAACCCTTATAATTATGTTCAATAAATGATATCCTTTTCCTTTTTGACTTTGATCAGAAATGCTTCTGAAGCGGTCAACAATGAATTATCACATTCTAACAGCTTATTAGAATTCACAGTAATTGAACATATCAAAGTTTTTGCATTTTAAAAATTGTATTAAGTTTGTATTAAACTGAAAACTTGTATTCAGCATGTTTAGCTCAACAAACAAATATATGGAAGGTGATTGGACTCAAATATTAGTTTATATTTGTAATGTGAAATGACGCTGGACAAGGGAGGTCTGGATCTAAATACAGGGTTTTTTTAGCAGGATGGTCAGGCAAGCAACGGTCAACATAACACAGGGGCAAACAAATGTATACAGGTAATCCAGAGACGTGGTCAAAGCACAGGCGAATAGTCAGTACAGACAGGCAGCAGACAACATAAACAAACAAACAAGGCAAGGGTCAAAAACACGGCAAAGCAAGGCAAGGAAAACGCATCGTAATGTCACAAAACTGTAAAACAAGACTCAGCAATGAGGGTGCCAGAGTGAACCGTATAGGAGTGTAATCAGTCCACGAGCAGCATCAGCTGTGTGATCAATGGAGACTTGGAGCAGGTGTGTGTGTGTGTGTGTGTGTGTGTGTGTGTGTGTGTGTGTGTGTGTTGCATGACTGAAACTTGTTGTCCATATACCAGCAGATTTGTAGTCCGCTGGTGACGGTGACAATAATTTAGTTCAGGGCTTCACAATATATTGTTTCAACATCGATATCGCAATGTGCGCATCCGCAATAATCATTTCACAGGGTGTGGAATGTTGATTTTATATTTTGGGATTATAGTGAAGGTGAGTGAATGTTTATTTAGTATGTCTTTATTTAGTAGGCCTGTGACTGTGCATTCAGGCACAACATTTTTTATACTTTGTAACATTAATAAAGATTTATTTTATGGACCCTTTTCACAAGACTGTTATAACGCGTATAACAGTCATCATAATCATAATCCTGTAAAGTTTTTAATATTTTTTTTTAAACGTATGAACATTTATATGCATTTATGAATGTTTTATATCATCTTTGCTTCAAATGACAAAAAACTAATTCTAGCTTATGTGAGGTGTTTCTAGTGGAGCATCTATGGGGCTGAGAGTGAATTTGACAATATTCTCTCCTCTGGCTCTCATCAGTCTCACAATTTTTCTGAAATTCTTGATAACACCATTGTGGAGTTTTTCTTTTATTATTTCAGCAAATAAGGTTGTAAAAAAATAATTTGTTGTACTCTCCCATTCACTGTGCTCCAAGTTACCCAGCTTTGATGCGTTCCGCTACTGAGAAACCCGGACATGTAAAAAGGGTCCGTTGAGTTATTTATACAATGAAAATTGTACAGGACTATTTTACATTTAATTATTACATTTTTGTATCTGAATACTGTTAGACTCCCCGGAAAAGCATAAAGCACAGTTTATTTCACTTTTATTTTGGCTATCTTGTATTTATCTATGCTTTTGATCCTAACACTAACCATGACTTATGTTTTTGCTTGCTTACTTACTACTTCCATTTAATTTGTTTATTATATTTTATGCTTCATCAATCTAAATTGATGAATTTATTCCAAATAGACCTATTGAAGTAATCTGGTGTGATTGTATTTATAACGTAATATATAAATTGCAGAAAAACAAAATATCACAAAGTCAGATTTTTCCAAAATTGTGCAGCCCTAATTTAGATTTATATTATAAATTTATAATTTACAATTTTGACCCGCTTCATAAGACATGAGTTAACCCCCTGGCAGCGTATGGGTTAGTTTTAGCATCAAAAAAAGAGGTCACTACCAAACTCTATTATATGCAACCCAGGCTCATTCTGAAAACGTACCTCTATATACATTTCTGGAGAGCACCAAATTCGTCCCAGGAGCTATCTTTTTTTGCAGTTTTTGTTTTCGCGAATCCACCAGAGGCCGCTGTGTACGCTTTTTTAGATATCAAATTTCTCTCGCAAGTGCCATTCGCACCTGCTGATCTTGTGTAAATCCACCAGAGGCCGCTGTTGACTGACTGGATGACTGACTGACTGACCGATCAATCGACTGACACACCCTCCTACTTCCGTAAACCCAATCAATAGTATTTTCAAAAGCACCGATTGACCAGTGCCCACGCCCCACGCACTTCCCTAAACCCAACCGACAACTTAAAAAAGCAATCCAGTAAAAGAAAAGTCCTCGCCTGATTTTTACCACGTTTTACCACATTCTGACCCTGATATTTAAGTGTTTATTTTATTTTTTAGATTCTGCTTTCTGGAACTGTTACTTACTGGACTCAATCCTCTTTATCGTGGTCAACTGCTCTCTGCGTCTCAAGTCCACCAACGTACATGGCGAGCTAACTGGACAAATTGGTAACAGTCGGAAAGCCGTCCATACAGAGGTAAGAGGTCAGCTGGTAGGCACGAAATGAACCACGTCATACCATCCCGTAGCGTTCATTTTAAAAATTTAAATGCAGCCATATTTACTTCTGGCTGCATAATTCGCGGTCTCCAGAAACGTATATAGGGCTACGTTTTTAGAATGAGCTTATGTTGCAACATGGCATGGATGAGCCGGGATAAAATATATAACTACTATGACTAGTAAATTATGCGGTAATTTTCATTTCTGGGTGAACCATTCCTTCAATCTTGATAGTTCCATATAGATATGCCAGTCCACTAATATAAGAATGAATAAACATGAACTGTTTGTATCCTTATATTCCAACTTACTCATGCAGCATATTTGCAAATATAATATTAAATGTCAGCAGCCATATCAGTATTGACCAATTTTTTTAATGTTATCTGTAATGTTTCTGCACTTCAGATTTGAGCCTTGCTAATGACATAAGTCGCACGCAGCAGATTTAGCAATTTGTAAATATTGGGAAAATAATGCTAGATGGCAGGCGGTACAGGCTTAGTGGTTAGCACTGTCGCCTCACAGCAAGAAGGTCACTGGTTCGGGTCCCGGCTGGGCCAGTTGGCATTTCTGTGCAGAGTTTATGTTCGTGTGGGTTTCCTAGGCTGGTCCGGTTTCCCCCACAGTCCAAAGACATGCGCTGTGGGTGAATTGGATGAACTAAATTGGGCGTAGTCTATGGTTGTGTGTTTCCCAGTTCTGGGTTGCGGCTGGAAGGGCATCCGCTGCATAAAACATATGTTGAAATAGTTGCCGGTTCATTCTGCTGTGGCAACTTCTTAAAAAAAAGCTGAAGGAAAATGAATGAATGAATGAATGAATGAATGAATGAATGAATGCTAGATGGTTAGATGAAACTAGATGGTTCTTTGCAATTCTCATTAATTTCTGCAGTTATGCTTTTACAATAAAAAAAAATTTATTTACAATTTTTTTTTTTTGCATTTTGTAATAAGAATAAGAAAAAAAACAATTAAAATGTGTAGCTATTACCCTATAACATTGGTATATGCCTAAATTTTAATATCATGTATTTTTTATCACATATTTACATTGGATGTACTTGTTGATTTAGGAGTAAAACTGTCCAGGAAATTTCTGATTCAGAGAATCACTTTTAATTAAAAGGGTGGTCCACCACGATATCATATCATGTCTCTCTCTGCGGCCGCTTTCTGTGCATTCTACATCTCAAATAACAAACTCGCAAAAGATATGTGAACGTTTCATATTACTTACACATGCTTATTCCGAATATATGTGAAAGACACTTGTCAGAATTTATTTTAGAGAGCAGCTGTGTCCTTTACATTATGTTAGCTGACCAATCAGAGCCTCTTGAGGGCGGGCTTTTGGAGGAACTAGGAAATATGACATATTAATTATATACAGCTACTTAGCTATCATGAATAAGTAAAATACATGAAAAAATAACGTGATTTTTTACAAATGAAGCATGAGCACACATTGCTTTGCATCTTATAAACACAACCAAGCCTTAAAATACACTCTGGACTACCCCTTTAAGTATGTAATGCCCCCCCCCCCCCCCCCCCCCCCCCCCCCTCTTTACATTTTTCCTTCTTGAATATCCTTTTTGGGGCGTTTTGAATGCCATTTCATGACTGATTCCAGAAGTACTTCTCTGTACTTTATGAGGGACACTAGCTATTGTAGGGAAAACATCCCAGTAGATTATTACAGTCACGGTACTCAATGTTGAAACACAGTACACTTAACCTGATTGTGTTAATTAGTTAATTTACATATTCACAGTCACTAAATTATATTGACTGAAAATCGTGCATGCTCTCAAGAGACTCGGATGTTGTTGTTCTTATACGCAAGGCACATTTAATTCGGGTAAATGGAGTGTAAAGAGCTCTAGGTGAGAGAGAATATCTGGATAAAGATGCGCTCAGAATCAGATAACATTAATACATAATTATAAAGAAGAAAGTGCTTCAGTGAAGAAAGACAACATGTTATACTTGCACGCCGAGTCTGTGAAGAAGAGCGACAATATTGAAATGTCCTGCTCACCCTCATTATGCTGAAATACTGGCTCATTTAGAGGACCTATTTTTTATGCAGCAAAAATGAACTTTTTTTTTTCTTTTTGTGGCGGAGCGGATGAATGTAGTCTCATTTATGAGGCTGTTTATCAGTTTTGGGGGCATGAAATAATGAGGCAGGCAGATTTGCCGGTTTGTTTTACTGAAAAAGTGACTGGAGTGACAGCTGACTATATTGGGCCATAAGTCATTTTTATTGTTTACTGTATTTGCATGAGTGGATTTATATTAGCAGGCCGTGGGGAGGTGAAATGAGAAACTTTTGTCTTAGAAGAGCATTATTATGTCCTAAATAGATGCGGATGGATTTGCTCCGGCTTTCAAAACAAGATGCCAAACAGCAAGAGCTACTGTTCAATTACTTCTTGTGACTAATTGCAGAATTTTCTCTCTTTTTTTGCACACAAACTGAGATATTTGTTTTTCCAGAGGCTTTTCTCAGTTCATCAGCTGCTACAGAACATTATTTGTGAACTTGTAGACATCTTTGCCTGAACAGATGAACCTGTTATACATACTAAAACCATTCACATCTTCAGAGCAATTTAATGAGAAGCATTCATGTGCACGCAAGACTAGCACTTTTACAGAACTTCGCATTAATTGAGCCCCTCACTGACAGTTCTTCTACTTTTTAATCATCTTATCAGAGACGTGTGTCAGATGCCTTATAAAGCAACCAGTCCGGGTTACAGCGATTTAAACACTCTCTCTTTCATGCCCTGATTCCTGTCAATGAGTCCTCTGCGTTAAGTCAAATGAATGGGCAGCAGAATGTAATGGGAATGTGACGTTAAAGGATGGAAAGAGCTCAGATGCAGCCATCCTCTGAAGCATCGACACTCAAATCGATTCTGTTGCCTTGTTTTTAGGCAGCTGACAGCTCACCAATTGGATAAAGTGCTGCATGTGCTGTAAGTGTGGAAATGAAACCTAACGGTAACTTGGGGGGCCTCTAAGTGGGAGGTTGCATTGGAAATACTGTATATGTGCTTGAGGATGCACAAGGGGATATTGCTTGTGAGTTCATGAGCTTAATGGTTAGGCACACACAGAAAAAAAAAAAAACAATCCATCAGAAATTAATTATGCTCATTTATTTTCTTTTTTTTTTTTTGGCATACTAGGCAACCCAGTAGGAGTATTTTATCAGGAGTGCATTTTATGAGTATGTGGGTACTGCATGTCAGTATGGATGGCCTTGTGGTTAAGCACACTGCCACAAAGCATGGCTGCACTCACCACAACCCAATATATAGTCCATTAAATTTAGAAATTTTAATTCTGCACTGCAGTTTATGGAGTCCATTGCTGGTACACTTTATTATGGGATTGGGAATCTGTAATATAATATAATATAATATAATATAATATAATATAATATAATATAATATAATATAATATAATATAATATAATATAATATAATATAATATTATATTATATTATATTATATTATATTATATTATATTACAGTATAGGCGACGCAGTGGCGTAGTAGGTAGTGCTGTCGCCTCACAGCAAGAAGGTCGCTGGCATAATAAGTCCTTAGGGAAGAAAAACAGCATAAATTTCAAACCATAGCTGTTCAAATCATTCTAAATCAGGTAAGTGACATTTTAAGTCAATCTCTCTCTTTTGTATGTTGCAGTGCTGTATTTATACCATTGTAATTCTAGTGTATTGAGTGTGAGATGGGGCTCGCATGTCAGGAATGTATGCATTTTGTGTCGGCCACAAAATTGTATATCCCTGAGATACTTTTTGGTTGGCCTTGTGTTTTTAATGAGTCTCCTGTTTTCGCTACTGCAGACTAGTTCAGTAAAAAGAAAGAAAAAATCCTGTAGGTGTTTAACGTTGCTCCTTATCGCAAACACAACAGTAATCTGATGGTGTTTGCATCGCTTTGGCTTTTTCAGGGTTAATTATTGTGATATCCCGATTGCAACAGAGAAATACTGGGAAATCTCTGTAGACTGATGGCATTTCATGCTGTTCAGCCTTAGAATCTTAAAATGTGAGCAAAATCACCTGTTTTGTCATCACTTTTGACATGACGCTAGAGAATCATTCAAATACTAGCGCTAAAGTGATGTTTGTGAAGTAGCAACTGTTTCTGCTGTTTTGACGTCAGCTGCAGATGTGAGTGAATGGCGGAAGAAAGTAGTTCCTCTTACAAAAGGATTTTTACTCTCTCAGTGTTTGATTTTCTTTTTAATATACACAATTATGCAGTCGAACTGTTGTATAAACTCAATATCACACTCGTAGCAGTGTGATATGCCTGGATATAGTCACTGGTGGGACACTAAGCCTAACAATGCACGCCTCCCACCAGTGCCGATATACAGCCATATCGCACTGCTACTGGTGTGATATTGCTCATATATTATATTATATTATATTATATTATATTATATTATATTATATTATATTATATATTATATTCATGTTTTTTGGGGGTTTTGTTCATAGTTCATGTGACTTTAAGTCCAACATTATTTAATATAATTATATTTCCATTTAGGCATGGGACGAAAACCATTTTCAAGGTATACCGCGGTTTGGAAAAGTCAAGGTTTTAAAACCGCGAAAATTTTCTGTAATATCACTCCTAAGGTATGGGTTAGATTTTTTTGTTTGTTTGTTTTTTAGAACAGTATCTTCAGCAGAAAAAATATCCAAAGATGCCCTTTTAAATTGTAAAGAAATCTGTGTTTTTAAAACTAATGAAGACAGCAGAAGTAAATTATTCATTTGAATTATTTATCCTGATGAGTTTACTGTTACAAAATATTATAAATCTTTCAAACAATAACATATATTATTTTCAAAGGGGAAAAAGGTTTTTATTTTTTACCCAGACATTTAAAAATAATATATTTTAGAGCAGTAATCACAATACCGTGATACCATGAAACTGTGATACATTTATCCAAGGTTATCATACCCTCAGAATCTTATCAATCAGGTACAATTTGGTACAGAAGGCAGAAAGTCAAATACAATAGATTTGGAATAATGAGAGCAAATTTCCAGATTTCAGTGTGTTTATTTATGGATGTACTGTAAGTTGGGGTTCGTTTAGTCCTATATTCAAAATATAATTAGATTAGATTAGATTAGATTCAACTTTATTGTCATTACACATGTACAAGTACAAGGAAACGAAATGCAGTTTAGGTCTAACCAGGAGTGCAATAGCAGCAAGTGCAGGATACAGGTATAAGTTATAAAGTGCAGTTATAGAAAAACTATGGTGATATTTACAAATGGATGTACTATGAACATTATATACAGGTTGTGTTAGCTATGAACAGAGATTTACAATAGATGGATAGATGTACAGGTTGCTATTAATAATCAGAAGTGTGCAGATATATAAACAATTACAAATGTATATGTACAGTGTGTGTGTACATAATTACAAATGTACATGGGTATGTACAGTTAGAATAAATGAATCAGTGCAATGAATATGTGCAATTTTTAAATGTGCAAATGTTAAATAGTGCAGTGATTATGAGGAGTCTGAGTTATGAGGATAGTGGGGGTGTATCAGGGGGGCAAAAAGTCAGTGGGGGGCAGAGTTCAAAAGGGATACAGCTCTGGGAAAGAAGCTGTTCCTTAGTCTGCTGGTTTTTGTCCGGGGGAGCCTGAAGCGCCTGCCAGAATCATATTTATACCTCACTTTCTCTTTCGAATGTTACAAGTATGATGATATATATTCCTTTTTGTCAAAGCTTAAACCATTAAAGCTTAAAGACCATCTTTTTCTTTCTGTTAGCATAAAATCCAGTTTGGACAAGAATCATTCAACGTTCAGTATTAATTTCGCAAGCACACTCGCTGAACCATATGCCTTTTCTGAGCTGTGCTCATGAAATGTTAATTGAGGCCTTCCACATAAACTGCAGAAGCTCGCGGATGATAGAGACCAAGCTTTTAACCTCCCTGAATGAGGAACAATCTGGAACGTAAACATTAGTCATGCTGTGTCATGCAGTAATGGAGAATCACTGTTAATAATGGTCCTCTCTCTCTATTCCTTGCATTAAGATTCAATGTCTGTCATGAAGGTGGCTGTCATAATATTTTCTCAAATGGGGATTAAAGACATAATTGTAAGGAAAAAGATAAAGAAGTACATGCACTTGCTCAGTAGGCAGTGTTGTGGATGGCTAGTACTACACTGTAAAAACTAGACATGATTTTACTGTATAGACTCTATTGTATAGACTATAAAATGCTACTTTACTGTATATATCTGTTAACTGCTTGAGGCAACGGATTTACTCACTCTTTTAAGTAAAGTCAACTATTCGTTTTAAAAAAAGCAACAGGTTTACTCACTTATTTGAAGTAATGCCAACTAATCATTTTTTATGGTGCACTGTAAAAAATATTGGGTTCTACGCAATCAATTTGTGTTGGGACAGCGTTAAGAAATCACAGTAAGTTACCTTATTAGTTTTTACAAATTTAAGTGGATTGAACATAAAACTGTTAAGTTGTCCCCTACGCCAGTGGTTCTCAAACTGTGGTATGGACTTCCTTCTGGTGGTATGCAGAAGAATCACTGAATAACAAAAGAATAAAAGGAACACACTTTTAACCCTTTGATGCGTACGATAACACTGAGATTAATGTGATCAGACAACATTGGCTGTTCCCTGAAGCGTACGATTACACCGGTGTGCTTAGAATGTTTACTTTAGTGCCGGGGCGTAGTGGACATTTTTAAAGTGCGGGACAGTCGTAAGAAATTCTAAAGTTTATGTTCATATAAATAATAAATCACCTGTTTCTAAATGGTCTATCTCTAAAAGTGAGGGGGACGTGCTTTAGTGCATCGCGTCATCAGATGTTAAAAATCAATCTGCCTGGCGCAGAGCCAGAGGAAGAGGCACGCGGTGCTTGCGGAGGAGATACACATGTGCTAGAGAAGCCCTTCTGCAGACCAGTCCTGTTGGCATTTCAGTTACTGCAAAGTCAGGAATTTCCCCATGCTGCATCATTGGGAAGTAAATAATTTAAATGTGTTAAAATGTGTGCTTGTAGTTGTGCAAAATCATGCGTGTTTTCGATATATAAAGTTATTTGTTTTGTAGAGCAGTGTGGCTTTCGGTTCAGTTTGTTACCACAGATTTAGGCTTATTAATTTGGATGTGATTCAAATTACGCGAGACACAGAACATAGACTCAAGCAACTTTGCCATGCTTGAAGCTTAGAGGTAGAATATGATTAAACCGCGGAACTGTACCTAAGTCTGCTTGAAAACAGCGGTCGGTGCACGGTAAAAATGCAAACTTCACTGTTCACTTAAGATGTGATCTCATTTGCACCAAATCACAGAAATACCGCACGCATGAATTGATCAAGCAGTGTATTTATACATTTAATCACTCGGTTTTCTGACACACATAGGCCTACTGTAAATGATGTGCAGCAGATCTAATTCATAATAAATCTAATTCCAAATCATATATTTAAAATAAAAGTTAATGTTTAGATTTCAAAGATATACAAAAATGTTATGCAACTTGCCTAGATTTCAAAATGTATAAAAACAATTGTATATACAGTTGAAGTCAGAATTTTTAGCCCCATTTTAATTTTTTTCTTTTTTTAAATATTTCCCAAATTATGTTTAACAGAGCAAGAACATTTTCACAGCATGTCTGATAATATCTTTTCTTCTGGAGAAAGTCTTATTTGTTTTATTTTGGCTAGAATAGAAGCAGTTTTTAATTTTTTAATAATTTTAAGGTCAATATTATTAGCCCCTTTAATCTATATTTTTTTTTGATAGTCTACAGAACAAACCATCGTTATACAATGACTTGCCTAAATACCCTAACCTGCCTAATTAATCTAATTAACCTAGTTAAGCCTTTAAATGTCACTTTAAGCTGTATAGAAGTGCCTTGAAAAACATCTAGTCAAATATTATTTACTTTCATCATGACAAAGATAAAATAAATCAGTTATTAAAACTATTATGTTTAGAAATGTGTTGCAAAAAAATCTTCTCTCCGTTAAACAGAAATTGGGGAAAAATAAACAGGGTGGCTAATAATTCTGACTTCAACTGTATATGTATGACATATAGCCTATATTTATCAGGTCCAAGCAACATTTCCAGGTTTTCATGAATAAGCTCTAGCAATAATACTTTACAAGCACAGCAGTTTTCTTTTTACTTTTTAAGAACGTGCCGGCGATACAGTGGCGCAGTAGGTAGTGCTGTCACCTCACAGCAAGAAGGTCACTGGTTCGAGCTTTGGCTGGGTCAGTTGGCATTTCTGCGTGGAGTTTGTATGTTCTCCCTGTGTTCGCGTGGGTTTCCTCCGGGCGTTCCGGTTTCCCCCACAGTCCAAAGACATGCTGTACAGGTGAATTGGGTAGGCTAAATTTGTCCGTAGTGTATGAGTGTGAATGGATGTTTCCCAGAGATGGGTTGCAGCTGGAAGGGCATCCGCTAAGTAAAACATGTGCTGGATAAGTTGGCGGTTCATTACGCTGTGGCGACCCCAGATTAATAAAAGGGATTAAGCCAAAAAGAAAATAAATGAATGAAGAACGGTGCCATTTGTAATAAACTTTTTAAAAATCACATTTTAATTTAAACTTTAAAGTATTTAAAATGTTTAAAGTGGCTGACAATAATACATATTTCAATACTGGTCATTATGGTGCCACTTGGAGATACTATTTTTTTCTGAGGTGGTACTTGGTGAAAAAAGTTTGAGAACCACTGTCCTAAACAAAACCTAAAAAATGTGTTGTTTCCACTTATTATAAATAAGTAGGTTGAACAAGCAGCAAACGTCATGTTGAGCGTATACAGTGAGTTTACTTTCTCACCACCATCATAATGCAGCGTCCACCAATTCAGTGGAAGGGGATGTCTGCGAGGTCATGATGGGCAAGGGCCGATGTAGAGGAATTTGGCCAGGACATCAGGGTTGCACTCCTACTCTTTACGAGGTCCATTGGATTTTTAATGACCACAGAGAGTCAGGACCTCGGTTTAGCGTCTCATCCGGAAGATGACACTAACTGACATTATAGAGCCCCCATCAATATACTGGGACATTGACACAGCCCACAAGGTGAGCACCCCCTGCTGGCCTCACTAACACCACTAACAGAGATATATCCAGCTGCAGACCCACAGCCTCGCACGCATTTCAGGACACACAATCCACAACACACGATGCAGGCCGGGAGTGAGGTGAATCATATATGGTGTGTGCATCGTTAAATGAGCCATCCTAAAAATGTCAACATGATTCATATACAATATGTATTAACAATACACAAAATACATAATTCAATTTTTTTTTATTGATATTCATTTTGATTAATACGCTAAACAACAATGGATTGGATTTACTAAAAAATTTAAGGTAAGTGGTTGCAAACTACTTATATGGGCTGAATTTAAGTATGGTCAACTTAATTTGTTTGTTTAAATTCAGCCCATATAAATTGTTTGCAACCACTTACCTTAATTTTTTTTTATTAAATCCAATGAACCAATCTTTTCAGTGTATAATGAACCATAACATTTTTAACTGAAGGTTATGATGAGATATTTGTTAAACCTATTGTTTTTATTAATGTCTACAACTACCCCTTACAGTAACCTGTTGTTTTATTTATTAATGTCTACACCAACAAAAATTCAAACCCAAACCTACGCAAAGCAAAGACAGACATTCTGACATGGACCACACATTTTTAAAGGAGAATACCATACTGTAGCATTGTTTTTAAATAAACAACTACAGTATACTGTAAAAAATATCTGTAAATCTTTGAAAAATTATACTTTGAAGTCTGTAAACTTTCAAAAGTTATGTATTATAATCTTATGTATTATTATTATGTAGCCAGAGCTAAGCATTTAATCTTTAAAACGAATGCTATGGGGTTGTATGATGCCGTTTATTTTCTCGCTTACCAGCTGACCACTTACATCCATATGGACGGCATTTCCGCTGTTACCAGTTTGTCCGGTAGCTCGACATGTACTCGGCGGGCTTGAGACGAAGAGAGGAGTTGACAGTGACAATGTGGTTCGAGTCTGGTAAAGAACGGTTCCATAAAGCAGGTAAGACAAAAGCTAAAAATCTAAATAAAAAAGTAAATAACATGGCGAGAAAGTGATAAAATCTGAAAACGTGGTAAAAATCAGGGTGCTTTTCTTTTTCTGGATTGCTTTTTAAAACACTGCGGTTGAGTTGGTTGAGTTCTCACAAGAGAAATATGAGATCTGACAAAGCGTACACAGCGGCTTCTGGTGGATTCGCGAAAACAAAAACTGCAAAAAACATAGCTCTTGGGACGTATTTTGCTCTCTCCAGAAATGTAATCAGAATGAGCCTGGGTTGGAAAAAAATTGACTTTTTGTTAACATTTTTAATAGTTCAACCCAGACAATATATCACTTTTGTGTTGTACACTATGCTACAAAAACCTTGTAATAAACTGCCAGTACATCTTCTGTTATTGACTTATTTCTCCACTATATATATTATTTATTATACTTTATTCATTCATTAATTTTCCTTTGGCTTAGTCCCTTTATTAATCAGGGTTGCCACAGTGGAATGAACCACCAACTTATTCATAATATGTTTTACACAGCGGATGCCCTTCCAGCTGCATCCCAGTACTGGGAAACACCCATACACTCTTGCATTCACAAACATACACTGCGGCCAATTTAGCTTATTAAATTCACCTATAGAGGATGTCTTTGGACTGTGGGGGAAACTGGAGCACCCGGAGGAAACCCATGCGAACATGGGGAGAACATGCAAACTCCTTACAGAAATGTCAACTGACCCAGTCGGGACTCGAACAAGCAACCTTCTTGCTGTGACGTGACAGTGCTAACCACTGAGCCACCGTGTTGCCTTTATTATACATTATACTATTTCAAACTATACTAAAATGTCAACTTTGTTAAACTGTAGAGTTGAATTTTCAAAAAATACAGAAACTGTTAATTAACTGATATTTTTATAGTGTATATTAACTTACCATGTTTCTTAAATATTTCCAAACATATTGAACTGCTATGCTTTAGACGAGTCAAAAACATACATACAGCACCCTTAAAAATTGATTTAACAACATTAATTGTTGTGAGATAATAAACTCTGTATATAAATAATGAGAAAAAAAATGAAAAAACAATAATTTCATTTGTCAAATTGTCGTACAGAATTCTAGAAATGTCAGTGCAGTATGGTTACTCAACATAGATACGATATAAACTCACTGTTAAAATTTGTAAGTAAATGAACTATGTGCATAATTAAAAAATTAAGTAAATCAACTTAAATTTTCCAAGTAACAATGGGCCTACTGACTAGTCAAGTAAATATTCACATTTTACATTCCTTACTTCATTAGTTGTGTGAATGACACCAAGCACCTTCTAATGTACACATCATGTTTGTTTTTGTTTGTGGAAAAGCTGTTTGTGAAATTCTTTTAATCATGTGACTTGCTCATCACTGCCTGCTTTTGGTGGTGTTATTATCTGTATTCCATTGATAACGTGCATATAGTAATACTTCAATATGCTGGCATAATAACACAGTTTGCATCAGTTAATCAAATATGGTAAAATATTGCTACTCTATTTTTCAAAGGTAACGTTCTGGCAACCACAGCTGCCAGATTTTACTGTACATTTTTTTTTTCTTTACAGTCTATGCATTCCTGACAGCAGGCATTTGCAGAAATGTACTTCGTTTCCAAAAGATCTGGAGGGAACATCAGCCCTCATTTACTTAGTTGGACGTGCTGGTGTCAGATGGGATGAACCAACTCGAATGGCTTCTCAGCTCATTTAGAGATCAGAAGAGAGAGACAGCGAATGGATGCAGCTTAAAAGCTTGAAGGCGCTCCGCAGAGAGGCACGTGTTTCGTCCTATCGCCTGCTTATCTCTCAGAGACCCCCTCTGGAACTGGCTGACAAGGTTTCACTGATGAACAGCCTGAAAACAGGCTTAATTAGGCTTGCTTTGAGGACTTCCAACAATGGCCTATCGACAATTGCAGAGCCAGTATGGATCCATGTTTTGCTTGGCCTGTTCTTGGAGGATCTGCTTCCATTTGAGCTCAGTTCCTTCCAGCGTGAGCTCTTATCAAAGAATAAACAGCTATGGAATACAAATTAAGAGACCACTCGGATTTTTTTTGTTCTACAAACTCCTGATGACATATCTTCTAAATTTATATAAAACAAATATTTTTACTGATGTTTTAAATGACAATTGTTCTAAATTTGCTCCCCCAAAAAGAGCAATTTATTTAAATGATTAAAGAGTCCTTATTATGCATTGAAAAGGGTCATATTTTGGTTGTGAAGGTCTCCAACAACAGTCTGATATGCATGCAAGGTCAAAAAACATATAAAATGCATTTATTTTTACCCAATTATCCCAACGACTCCCATATGAATTTGTTCAGCGATTCATTTGCTCCCAAACCCCTCCTTAGCACAATGCTAATGGTCCGATGACCCAGTCTGTTGTGATTGGTCGACTACGTTCAGCGCGAGATGGAGAGAAATGCTCACTACGGCTTATCAACAATTTTGAAGTAGTCAGAGTGCAGAGTCTATGTGAGGAGTCTATGTACGGAGTCTCCCGTATTTCAGACCCATCTCCCTCCACCCTCCCGTTTTGTTATTTCTCCCGGAACCCCCCCCCCCCCCCCCCCGTAATTTCAACCCCCCTCAGCATTTTGGTGAAACCCCTGGGCCACCAACTTTGGTATAAGATCTGATCGCAGCGGCCACCCAAAACACGCTCCATAGTACACTTACTAACACCGCAGTACACAGTACCCAGTTCTCAACAGTGTTATTCAGACACCTCACCCCCGAACTTGTAAAATGGAGGAAGAAACTAATCCATGAATTGTGTACTGTAAAGTTCCTGTCAAGCTCTGACAAAGTCTCATACATCAATAGTCTTTTCTGATCCTTCCTTTAACAAATGGCCGACAAATTCTCCGTTGCGTGTAGATTGTTGATGCACTTGTCAGAAAAATGTCCGGGAACGCAGCATAAGACTTGGGCTATAATGCTGAGGTATTTTTGCAAAAATAAACTTCAACCACTGACTCTTCACAGCCTCATCTTTGGGTAGGGAAAATAACTTTCCCTCACACTTTAGAGCACAGCGTCTTTGCGACATGATTCAACCGGGATCTGCTGCAGTGTTTGATTTCCTCTTTTTCTTTCTACAGTGTTTGTGGGCGGGGCTGTGGGTTTCAATTTTCCCGGGTCTGCGTGCACAACAAATGGGCGGGGTAGGAGTTCTGTATCGACGTCACGCCTACACGGCTAAAGACTCGTTACAGCGCAATTCATTCGAACCACCACGAGTCGACTCTTTTATAGATAAATCAATAGTTTTAAACACAGTGCACTTTCGGATTTAAGCCTTAGCCTGATGTTTCACTTCACTTAGAGCTGTGTTACACACTGCATGGAAGGTAATTTTCAAAAACCCATTTTAGGGGCTCTTTAAGTATTTTTACTAGTATTTTTTATTTTTTAGACAACCCAATACCAATGTTTTAACTTCAGAAAGGTTAATAGTTAAAATTTGTGGAAAAATACAAGTATGACGCACGTGATTTTGACTATTATTTTTTGTAAAAACAAAAATATAATTAAATCTTTATAGACTTAGTTAAATAACATTTTACTCAGACACATACCTAATAAATCCAGTAAATCTAGAGAAACTGAGAATTTTCAAGTAGTCTGTTATTTTATTTCTATATTTATTTTTCAATAGCTAATAGCAATATGAAAAACTACTGGATATATTTTCAAGGACAGAGGACATAAGACAAACCATAACGATGCACACATTAAAGTTAAAATGAACACTTAAAATAAAGATAAATAAACTCCTGCTTTGTTCTTTTTTTAATTAGCACAGCTTGCTGAGGCAAACATGGTTATTACTATTACTCATCAGGCCAATTAGGGATTTGAACAAAGCCTTTACCTTTGGTATTGCATGTTATTTGTCCCTGTCTGTGCTATAGATGTTAATGACTGCTCAAATCACGTGCCTTGTTATGGAGGGATGCGCAATTACTTTTGTTAGCTGATTTACGATTTTCACTTGGTGAGTGATGAAACAGTCAGAACACTTAAAGACTTTTTAAAAACACAGCCAAACTCTGTACATGAATATAACTATAAAATATACAACCATAAATATAAGATTATTTATTGCTGAACTGATTAAACCCTCCTAATGAAAACCTAATTATTTTCCAGCTTTAAACGCACAAAAAAAAAGCTAATTTGGCTTAAAGGAATTCTGAACAGTGCTGTAAGAGGGTTTGGAGAGGCTGATATGTTAAAGGCATTTTAAAAAAATATTAAATATTTTAGACCAAAACTGGAGATTGTTAACACCTATTACAAGCATTACTTCTGTCTGGATATATTTAGGCTAATCTGGCATGTAGTGTATACCTAGAAATCCATTCATTTATTTTCTTTTCGGCTTAGTCCTTTTATTAATCAGCAGTCATCACCAACAGCGGAACAAACCGTCAACTTTTCCAGCATATGTTTTACACAGTGGATGCCCTTCCAGCTGCAACCCATCACTGGGAAACACCTATAAACTCTCATTCACACACACAGACAATTTAGCTTACCCAATTCACCTATAGAGCATGTCTTTGGACTTGTGGGGGTAACCAGAGCACCCGGAGGAACACGGGGAGAACATGCAAACTCCACACAGAAATCTCAACCACATGGGAAAGCTAGGTTGCTGCCAGAAGTGGTGTTTGTGAGGCCAGCAGGGGGCACTTAAACTGAGGTCTGTGTGGGTCCTAACGCCCCAGTATAGTGAAGGGGACTCTATACTGCTCAGTGAGCACCGTTAAACCGAGCTCCTGACTCTCTGTGGTTATGAAAAATTCCAGGATGTCCTTCGAAAATAGGAGTAGGGGTTTAACCTCCGACATCCTGGCAAAATTTGCCTACTGGCCTCTGTCCATCATGACCTCCTAACCATCCCCATATCATAATTGGCTTCTTCACTCTGTCTCTTCTCCACCAAACAATGGTGTGTGGTCTGCCCGTCGCATCATCCAGGTGGATGCTGTACAGGTGGTGGATGAGATGAATTTTTACACAAAAATGTGTAAAGCGCTTTGAGTGTCCAGAAAAGCACTTTATAAAATGTAAGGAATTATTATTATTATTATTATTAATATTAAAAGTAATGCATTACATTTTCAAGTCACTTTAAAAAAAAAACGTGTTACTTTTTAAAGAAAATAATGTGAAAATAAAATGTGTTGCTATTTTTTGCATTTTTTTTTTCTTGATTCTAATGATTGGCTTAAAACTGTAATATATTACTTTTGAGAGTAACTTTATCTAAGTTTTAAAGCTACTTTTAAAACTTTTTTTTTTTTACCTATGTTTTATAAACAAATTTCGGGAGGAGCGTGTGCAGATTCATTATTGACTATCATTTTATTATCCAATCAGTTTAAAATTAAACCCATATAAATAGTAAAGCATGTCCTACCTCCCTTTTTTTCCCCCTCGCAACTTTCACCATCACTCCACCACCTCAACATCACACCTTTTAACTCTATTCCTACTTAAATCAGAGAGGGGGAGCATCCTGAGGTCGGGCTAGACAATGCCCTCGGACCTCAATCTCTCTCTCCTAACAAGGGAAATAACATGAGCTATAGGGTGTCTTTCTGAGTCCCTGCCCCGGACAGCACGCCAAATATGCATATTTTATTCAGTCAAATATCTGTAAGTGTGAACTGGTGAATGCCTGTTAATGAAGGAACAATTCTGCTGTGAGAGGTTGTAGTTATGACATCGTCCAGCAGGAGGGCATCACTAAACAACACAACCTTGCCCTCTCATGCAGGACCAACAAAACCTGTTGACCCAGGAGCACGACCTACTTGGCAAAAACACAGACACCACTTTCTATTGGCATCGCCGTGAGTGAACTGGTTTCCAGCAGTAATCCTTTAGCGGTGATCACATGAGTCACTGAGCTCAGGCATTAGCGCTAACACTGTCAGGATTACTCACCGCTGACATGATTAAACTGTTTGGAGAGAAACTGTTGCAATATAGTGTTGATTCTTCCGAATTGCAAGACGATTTGAGCTTTTTCCATTGACCATCATATGATCTTGCAGAAGTGCAGTTTTTAATTAGTTTAAGACAGAGAGAAAACAATAATGATGATGTTATTTAGCATGATGTTATTAGCGTGATGTTGAATTTGAGATGCACTACTGGTTTAAGATCAATATGATTTTTAAAAATGTTTTTGAGAAAAGCCTATTCTGCTCATCAAGACATTCATTTGATCAAAAGTCCAGTAAAAATGCAGAATGGTGAAATATTATTATAATTTAAATAACCTACTGAATGTAGCTTTAAATTGTATTTATTTCTTTGATTTAAAGTTGAATTTACAAGATTACCACCCTAGACAGGGTCATGTGATCCTGAAATTATTATAATATGATGATCTGCTGTCAAGGGCGGACTTAGTGATTTGGGGGCCCCAAGCAATTCCAGGTATGGGGCGCTATACCTGTAAACTGGATGTTAAAAAGTAAAAAGTTGAAGTCAGAATTATTAGCCCCTCAGAATTATTAGCCCCCCCGTTTATTTTTTTTCCCCATTTTCTGTTTAACGGAGAAAAATTCTCAACGCATTTCTAAACATAATAGTTTTAGTAACTCATCTCTAATAACTGATTTATTTTATCTTTGCCATGATGACAGTAAATAATATTTGACAAGATATTTTTCAAGACACTTCTATACAGCTTAAAGTGACATTTAAAGGCTTAACTAGGTTAATTAGGTTAACTAGGCAGGTTAGGGCAATTAGGCAAGTTATTGTATAACAATGGTTTGTTTTGTAGACTATCGGGAAAAAAATTAGCTTGCAGGGGCTAATAATTTTGACCTTAAAATGGATTTAAAAAAAAAATTAAACTGCTTTTATTCTAGCCAAAATAAAACAAATAAGACTTTCTCCAGAAGAAAAAACTATGATCAGACATACTGTGAAAATTTCCTTGCTTTGTTAAACATCATTTGGGAAATATTTAAAAAAAGAAAAAATAATTCAAAAGGGGGCTAATAATTCTGACTTCAACAGATATATATATATATATATATTTGAATATTTAAAGTTAAATATTTAAATTTAACTGTATCGGGGAAAATACCTCACGCTCCAGGGGCTAAAACATTTGCCGTCAGTATGCAGAGGCATGATCTGTTCTCAATGCTGCAGATGTAAGAGACAGCTGTGTGGCCTTGTACTGCCTTTGAGTGCTCAGAGACTGGGGAGACCAACGGTTACCTGCAACTCATTGCAAAAAGTAACGTTGGGAATGATACAGCACTAAGTCTAGCAGTGTCTTTTAAAGGAAACTCTCACATCTCGAGCATGTGCAGTATGGACGGAACATTCCATTATTCATGGGGGCCCCCGGTTTTGCAAAGATAATAACGTTAAAATCTTAATGATTATAGACAGATTTTTACAACATACGATAAAAAAAAAATTAAAAAAAAATGTATAGAAGAGCTGTATGATTGGCGACACAGTAATGCAGTAGGTAGTGCGGTCGCCTCACAGCAAGAAGGTCGCTGGTTCGAGCCTCGGCTGGGTCAGTTGGCGTTTCTGTGTGAAGAAAATGCCCTACGTTCGCATGGGTTTCCTCCATATACTCCGGTTTCCCCCACAGTCCAAAGACATGCGGTACAGGTGAATTGGGCAGGTTAAATTGTCCGTAGTTTATGAGTGCGTGTGGATGTTTCCCAGAGATGGGTTGCAGCTGGAAGGGCATCCGCTACATAAAACATGTGCTGAAGTTTTTTTAATAAAAATTAATAAAGGGACTAAGTTGAAAAGAAAATGAATGAATGAATGAGCTGTATGATTAATATAGGCCTCTTGGCATTGGTCGGGGGTCCCTAATTCCCCGGGGCCCTAAGCGGCTGCTTACCACGTTTATTGGTTAAGCCTGCCCCTGTCTGCTGTTGAAGAATCATTTAATAATATTATCAGTGGTCATAATTTTGTGTAAACTGTGGAGTACCATTTAGAAGTACATGTACCATTCAAAACTGTATTTACTTTCATTTAACAAGGACACATTAAACTGTTTAGGTTCAAAATATATTTAAAAATGTATAAATGAATATATTTGCCAAAAAAAAAAAAAAAAAAAAAAAAAGCATAAATAAATATTTTCTATAGGATGCCTTATAATAATATATTTGTGAATACATTAGACTATTCAGTACCAAAGCCAAAACCGGAACTAATTAAAAAAAAAAAAAAAAAAAACATAAGATCAGTTCAGATATTACTACACCCAAATTAATATGTTGGGAATTTTTCTTTAATTGCAGTTAAATTTATTTTATTTTATTTATTTACCAATTTTTCAATGGTTTACTGTAGAGTAGGCTTCTTTTAAAAATCGTAAAAACTCCTTTTGATCCCAAACCTTTGACTGTTAGTGTACATGCTATAAGGATGGGGGAGGAAACACAGGCAGGGCACATTGGCTTTCTGTATGGATGTTGGTAGTGTGAAAGACGGTAGAGGTTTAATGAGGGCGAGGTGATCTATAGGGATCATAAGGTTGAGCAACTGTCCGGCTGTAATTGGCCTCACCTGGATCCTGGGTCACCTGTACACTGCTAGAAGAGGCCTGTGCAGAAACTGTATCATTTGTAAAAGATGTTGAAACATGGAGGATATGAGATAAAGTCGCTGTTTTCATCTGTTTGTCAGTTTACAGGTGGAGTGACTAAATTTATACCTGAATGGGAAATCTTTTTTTACTTAGGTCAAGTAAATAGTTCACCACAAATTGAAAACTATGTCATTTACAGTCCAGATGCTGAGTTTAATATTTTTTAAAGAAGTCTCTGCGTCATTAAGGCTGTAAATATTTACTGGCTTTGATTTAACACTCAAAACATATTTAGAACTAAGAAATAAGATTGATGTATTCTGATTGCGTATACGATTTCCATCCAATTGGATTACATACTTTTAACATAACTGAAATAATAAACTTTATGTGATTGATATTCATTCATTCATTTTACCTTCGGCTCCGTCCCTTGTTTATCACAGCGAAATGAACCGCCAACTATTCCGCCATATGTTTTACACAGCAGATGCCCTTCCAGCCGCAACTCAACACTGGGAAATATATGTGATTGATATTTAGCTAAACATAAATGAAACAAATAAGAACACAATTTATGTAATACTATCATCAATACATCCAATCTCTTTTAAATGCTGTTTATTAAATCATCTATTGTATGGAGTATATGGAGATGAATCAATTTTGCCCCTGAATATTAAATAAACCAATCTCATAGACTTTAACTAATTGGATCTGGCTTTTTCTACAGCTCTATACATTCATACACTGTAAAACCCGATAAGTTAACTCAAACTGTTTGAGGAACCCGATTGCGGCAAATGTTTCAGTTTTGAAACCAAATGGTTTGAGTACTGTAAACTTGTATATATTGAATCATATACACTTAAACTGTTTGAGCTGATATTGTCAAACATTTAGAGTAGTCACTGCCACAACGGCTACATGCCATGCGGTCTGGAGGAAGAAATGCACAAGGTTTTCCGTTCAGATGCCTGAATAATGTGCAATTTTTTTCTATTTCTCAGATACAGATATGAACTTTTTCATGAAGTTAATAGTTTTTAACCACTGATATCAATAAAGAACCCTTATTTTTAAGTGTACTTCTTTGTATTCTCGATTAATTATTATTTTGTTGTACACTGTAAAAAATGCAGGGTTCCACATAACTCATTCATGTTGTCCCAATTGATTAAGTTAACTTAACACTTCTAACAAATTTATGTGGATTAAACATAAAAAAAATTAAGTTGTCCCAATGAAATCTCAAGAATTGTGTTGTTTCAGCTCATTTTAAATAAGTAGTTTGAAAGAGCAAAAAAATATTTTTTTGAGTGTATGCTATAGACAAAACTAGAATAAATAAACTAATTTAACAAAGCATTAGAGTTAACACAAAAAAACATAATTCATTTATTCAGAAATCATTCGGTTTGAGTTCTGCTTAATTTAATCAGTTTATGAATTACCATAACTCTTTTTCATTAAGTCAAAGTAACTTCGTAAACTAATTTCATTTAGTGATTTTCACTGTTAGGTTTTACAGTGTACCATATTCATATATTTTAATTGATTAAATTTAATGGTAATCAAATTGAAAAGATTTTGAGTCTAAGGAATCTGACAACATTCATTAAAAAAAAAAAAAAATTACAAATTAAATAAAAACAAATTAAATAAAATCAAAAGGTTACAAAGAGTTACACAGTTTTGGAAAGGTTTGCAATGACAAAAATCGAGGTCTGAAGTCATAAAACATTTTATCTTACCAATAAGAGTTCTTCTAAATAGCAATTCAGGTTTTAGCTCGTATAGTTTTGTCTCAAAATCTATTCAAAAAGCTGCAGAGACAAACTTTTACTAAGGAATAGAGAGAAATTGTAAACACTTTATTTTGATGGTTCATTTGAGTATTAGCAGACTGTCTGCTTAATATCTGTTGATACTGCTCCTTCAACAGACATTTAACTGACTATAAGAAACTTTGCAAGTACATGTCAACTTACACTAACACTAACCCCAACCTAACAGTCTATTTATAATCTAATGAGAATTATTTGACATGTAGATGCAATGTAACTTAAATTCAACAAACGGACCATCAAAATAAAATGTGACCAAGAAATTTTAATATATACGAGTTGATGCTTTTGCTGTCAATGATGTCAGCATGATTACTATCTATGCACACCACAGTGATTGGCTGAAGGGGAGAGGGGGCATCTGTGCCAGAGTTTAATTGATGTAAACTTGGTAGAGTGCAATATTGTATTTCCATATTCAAATAAAAAAAACGTTGCTTGATTTTAGTGTTATTAAATATTTTCTTTTAATGTTACATGCTAATGCTTTTTCTTAGAAAATAATAAAGCAAATGTATATTTAAATGCTTTTGAATATTTTTTAAATACAGTATATTTTGGAAATATACATTTGTCCATTTTTTGAGAATTTGAAATAATTGTAAAACATTTCTGAAAATATATTTCTTACTTATGGGAATAATACAACAATTAAGCCAAAATCCTATTAAAGTATGTGGTAAAATATTTCTACACTTTGTGAATTACTGTTAGAGCAAACAAATCAGGAGTCCTTTAGGAATGACATGCCTATTATTTTTAAGATTTGCTCCTAATTCTGAAAATTAAGAGCTACAGGTGTACAGGTGATTGTTCAGGTGCATGTTGCAGAAATGAAACATATACTTCCATCTTGACTCCACAGATTGGTACATTTTGCAGTTGCCCATCTTTAAGCCACTCTTGCTCGATATTGACTGACCCGGTGACAAGCAGAGGTCTAGATGTTAAAAATTGAGCTATTAAAGCCTGCATCCAGGCTCACCGAAAAAATTGTCCAAATTGATTTTAATGGGAGCATAGGACTAAGAGGAAGGCAAAAGGCCCTTCGCATTTCAGTCACCTCTTACCCTGAATACAGAAGCATAGCGTTGACCCAATCCTCAACTATACCTCAAGCCCCAAAAAGGTCAAGACACTCCAGCTTCCAGTTCAAAACTACAGCCGATTTACAGACTGACAGAAGATGGTACTGGTTTGCCTTTCACATCGTGTTCCCATGGCCAATTTGAACACTATGAAACATCTTTATAAAATCAGTGTGTTAAACATTAATTCCTTTCACACTTCAAAAAGGCAAAAGATACAGAAGCACTCATTTATAAATGTACAAAAAAGGACCCTTTGTAATTTGAGTTCTTCGAGTTCTTCCTACAGAATATTACAGAAGCGAGTCAATCTGATATAGGGTTTACTAAGAAACATTACAAATGCGAGACTTTATAAGGTACAGTATTCCTGTTCAACAGCTTGTAAATGCAAATATCTAATCAGTCAAAATGGATAAACAAAACTGGCAAACCTTTAGACAAACTAGGTTGTGACATATCCACAATAGAAGTGGTACTTCAGTTGGAAAATCACCTTTTGCAAGAAAAAATTAAACTTTTAAACTTAAAATTTATTAGCCACTTGCACTATAACAGTCTGTGACACTTTATTGGTCTCTTTAGGACATCTTTAACAAGTGTTTTGTCATTGAAATGTAGACTCTTCAGGGTCCTCCAAACATCTTTGATCTTCATTTTGAATCATCAATAAAAATAAATGTCATTGTTGGACAGTAAATCTATAAGTGTTCTTTCCCCTGTTAGCTTTCAAATAATTTAGAATTTAGGACTGCTGTCAGTTTGTCCTAAAGTTACACCTTCCTATCTGTAATTAAGATAAGACAACGCCCTTATGGAAATGCTGTTTTGTAATAGAATTTGTCCTAAATGTGGTCCTAACTGAAATTGATTACCAAAAAGACAGGATAAGATTTTAAAGTTATGATATTTCTGCAATATATGCCCCAGATGTTGAAATGCTGGAAGGGGATTTAGGTGACTTTGAACATGGCATGGTAGCCAGAATGAATAGTCTTGAATATTTCAATCTGAATTTCATACAGAAGTCCAAAGAATGGCCCGAAGAAAGAAAATACTCCAAGAGCAGTAGTTGCTTGAGCAAAAAAATTCTTTGTTGATGCTCAGGAGAACTTTAAGCTCACTCAAAAAAGTATTTTTTGCTTGCTTGTTCAAACTACTTCCCATTCCCAAATGAGCTGAAATAACACAATTTTTGAGATTTTGTTGGGACAACTTAATTGTTTTATGTTTAATCCATTTAAATTTGTAAAAACGAATAAGTAAGTTTGATCGTGTGAAACCCATCATTTTTTACAGTGCTGGTAAAAAAAATCAACAGTAACTTTGGATACCTTCAGTAGGTTAACATGTCATGTTCAACTCAGTTCAACCTTTGAGATGTGTTGGAACGGGAAATTTACATCATACATGTGGAACCCCCTCCCCCCACCCACAAAAAGCTTGTTCTTACTGTATGTCAATATGGCCCAAAATCTCTGAGGAATATTTCCAGAAACGTGTTTCATAAACAATTAGGGCATGCTCTAAAGGCAAAACCATGTTTAGCTTGGCACTAGCAAAGTATAGCTAATAAACATGACAAGTGTTTAGTGCTTGAATTATTTGGTCCTCTTAAAACTGCACAATTAATTGTCATTTAATCACTGATTATCAATTTAAAAAGAATTCCTAAGACATCTAAATGGTTCATTTAATTTTGACTGTACAGCGATGGCTTCTGCATGATCCCATTTATATATAGTATGCTTTAATGTGATTTTTTTTTGCAGCCCAGCAGGATGAGAATGAATCAGTGGGGGGTAAATTCTTTGTAGAGACACTGTTTTTCAACTTTGAAAATCAAGGCTGTCCATCACTGCGACTGAAATCAGGCCATTAAATCGGGTCTAAATTCAGACAAGCAATCAGCGTTTAATCTGAAACAATATGTGGTCAGGCCATCATTATACCTGTTTTACATTTCATTTATAAATAGAGCTTTTCTGGGTGAAATTCTTGTTTACATAACTTCTTTAGTTTTTATGGATGAAAGATCTTCTTTACTATAGATCTTAGATACCGTACCTGGCTTGTTAGTGGTTTGATTATTTTATCCTTTTTATATATATTATGCTTTTCATTAACTGGAACATACACTCACCTGTAATATGGATTGACGCTTCAACGTAGTGAGGATCCGTATGCAGGTCTTTATTGGAAGGGTCAGGCAAGCAGGAACAAACAGATGTATTTTGGGCAATCCAGAGTCGTAGTCGTAATATCAGGCAGATGGTCACAAGGCAGGCGGAACACAGGGATAATCAAACAAAACAAAGCAAAGGTCAAAACACAGGAAGCAAGGCAAGGAAAAACGCGTCGTAAAGTTCACTTATTCAGATCGCAAGACTCAGCAGCAGTGTTTGTGTTTGAGCAGTACTTATAGTTCATGTAATCAGTCTATGAGTGGCTTCAGCTGTGAGAGTGCAATCAGTCAGGATCTAGAACATGTGTGTGTGAGCGGAGTGCATGTATGGATATGTAGTCCATGAACCAGCAGATTTGTAGTCCTTGTGACTGTGTGTGTGTGTTTTAACCAGCCAGAGTTTTAATCTCTGGCTGTGATCGCTAGTGATCGTGACATCACCAGCCACTTTAATAGGTACATTTATCCAACTGCTTGTTAACCCAAATTTCTAATCAGCCAATCACATGGCAGCAACTCAATGCATTTAGGCATGTAGACATGGTCAAGTCAATCTGCTGCAGTTCAAACCGAGCATCAGAATGGGGAAGAAAGGTGACTTTAAGCATGCCATGGTTGTTGGTGCCAGACGGGCTGGTCTGAGTATTTCAGAAAATGCTGATCTACTGAGATTTCCACGCACAACCATCTCTAGGGTTTACAGATAATGTAAAAAGAAAACGAAATCTTCAGCGTACAGTATGTGACGCCAATAAAATACACTCCTTAAAATAATAAACAAAAAATACAAAAAGCGGCGCTCACCCACTTACTTAGAGTTCTTGAACAATTCAAATATCTACGGGCAAAATGGATAACATACGACTTGGTAACCTATTCCTTTTCCTCCAAAAAGGAATGATAAACTCTTAAACCATATTGACTTAAATTTACAGTTGTGTAGAATAATTCAGAGACACGGAACAGAACGTAATACATAATCAGAAACAAACATACACAGCATAAACACGCACACACACAGCACTGGCAAAAAAGGTGTGCCGGTCAAATTTAAGAAGAGAAGAGAATGGCCAGACTGGTTCGAGCTGATAGAAAGGCAACAGTAACTCAAATAACCACTCATTACAACCAAGGTATGCAGAAGAGCATCTCTGAACGCACAAGATGAACCTTGAGGCAGATGGGCTACAGCAGCAGAAGGCCACTCCTGTCAGCTAAGAACAGGTAACTGAGGCTACAATTCGCACAGGTTCACCAAAATTGGACAATAGAAGATTAGAAAAACGTTGCCTGGTCTGATGAGTCTCGATTTCTGCTGCGACATTTGAATGGTAGGGTCAGAATTTGCCGTCAACAACATGAAAACATGAATCCATCCTGCCTTGTATCAACGATTCAGGCTGGTGGTGGTGGTGTAATGGTGTGGGGGATATTTTCTTGGCACACTTTGGACCCATTAGTACCAATTGAGCATCGTGTCAACGCCACAGCCTACCTGAGTATTGTTGCTCACCATGTCCATCCCTTTATGACCACCCTTTGTGACCAGCAGGATATTGCGTCATGTCATAAAGCGCGAATCATCTCAGACTGGTTTCTTGAACTTGACAATGAGTTCACTGTACTCAAATGGCCTCCACAGTCACCAGGGCTCAATCCAATAGAGCACCTTTTGGTGGAACGGAAGATTCGCATCATGGATGTGCAGCTGACAAATCTGCAGCAACTACGTGATTTTATCATGCCAATGTCAATAATAAAATCTCTGAGGAATATTTCCAGTACCTTGTTGAATCTATGCCACGAAGGATTGAGGCAGTTCTGAAGGCAAAAGGGGGTCCAACCCGGTACTAGTAAGGTGTACCTAATAAAGTGGCCGGTGAGTGTACAATCCTGCAATTCATTGTTATTTTGATCAGTTTCTTGCAAATTCCTTTAGACTGGTGACACCTTTTCAAAAGGTACACATTTGTAACTAAAGGGTGCTTATTAATACTTCAAGGGTACATATTAGAATCTAAAAAGTACAAAAGTGTCTCTCTTTAAATTTTTACATGCTAATATATACCTTTCAGGTAACAATATAGATCCTTTAAGTATAAACGTACAGCACTCATACCTTTATTTCTGAACGTGTGAAATCACTGTTTTCACAAAATCAAGTTTTTGTAGCTTATACCTTTTTGTAGATTTAGTAGGTTAAACTTGCTCTTGATAACCCAATTTCAAACATTTGTGTTTTCAATGCAACAATGCATTATTGTATAAATGAGATTCAAAACACATTAAAAAGTATTTCACGGAATGTTGATGTGAGCACATATCTCCAAATCATTTTTTTACATTGCATACTGTATATCCCCATAATTTCAAGTTTTAATTCAATAACTTCTTCATCTGTTTAATTGGAATCAGCATGTGATCTGATCACGCTTCAGTGTCACATATTTGCTCTTTTCTCAGCAAGATCACTGTGCGTGTCATATCCCTTCTTCCTTTATTGTGTCGCTTGCTGTGTGCGCTGATGTTTGAGGTAATGTTGCATTTAAAAAGTTTCTTTTAAAAACTTGCCATGGCAATTTACCAGCTTTTAGTTTCACATTCTTGGTTTCATTCGAGCTGATTGATGGTTACCTCATGGGGATTGTATAATGTCTCTTCAAGTAGACATACTGAGAATAATGAAGCCATTAACGGCGAGTCTTGTGCTGTTGTTAGAAGTCTTTCTGCAACCTGCAGTACCTGTACTATCATGTGCATAATATTGTAGTGATTGATATGCTCCCAAACTACACCAGCAGCAACTTTTCATTAAATAACCTGGATGCTGGAACAAACAAATGTGTAATGAATTTAAAGTTCAGGAAAGGGGAGGTGAGCGCTGAGCAATGAACCAATGGTGTGATATCCACCAGCAATCCATCAAAATAAACAGTAACACTTTACAATAAGGATGTAATAGGTAATGTTAGCTAATATATTTACTAACATGAACAAACAATGAACAATACATTTATTACAGTATTTATTAATCTTTGTTAACGTTAATTAATGAAAGTAAATTTGTTCATTGCTAGTTCATGTTAACTCACAGTGTTTACAATGCACTAGCTAATGTTAAACTGGGATTATTAAAGGGTGTACAAGTATTGTTCATTCTTAGTTTATGTTAGTAAATACATTAACTATTGAAACCTTATTGTAAAGTGTAACCAATGCAAACAAAAGGACAGGCACTAAAAAAGGAAACAGAGGACAGTTACCATTCAGTCCTCAACCAGCTAATAAGAGACCCTTATTGCAGTCTCTGACAGCAGATTTGGATTCCCCTCAGTGGATGGCTTTTTTTTATATCCCCCTAATGTCCGCCATCGGCTTTTAGGGCCACAGATACCGGCCAGCATTCCCTAGCTTTACCTTCTCGGCAGACGGCAACAGGCCTTCAGTGAACGCCAGTGACTCTTCCATCCCTTCACAGATGGCAACAGTCCCTCCATGATCTGGCAGACAGCAGCAAGTCTATCCATCTCTCCCCAAAGCTAGCTCTTCCAGCACCAGCCTTGAGCATCCATGATGGCAGACTGTTCCATTATGCTCGTTGACATTGCAAATTTACCCCCAAAGCAAGGACTGAGCAGAGTCTGCCCTCATGGATTCTCAAGGCCCGTTGTTGGAAGAGCTTCTTGCTAGCGGGACAGATAGACTCGTCATCGCCTCTCTGACAGATTCTCCTGCCTTCTGGGAATCGCCACCATTTTATAAAGTTCAGGGAAAGGGGTGGATGGAAGTGCAGCCAGAGGGGTGAAAACCAAACAAAAAGTAAACAAGCAAAACAGCAACATAAATTTTAAACCCATGCCTTCCCTCGTCTTTTTGATATTCCAGAGCTGCTTTTTTGGGACCGAAGAGCAATGGGGCTCGCAGGTGTTGCTCATTACTGATCGCGCCACCTGCCTTGCTCTGCTCCCATGGCTCTTGACCCTGTCCCACTTGTCACACCATTAAACTCAATGTGTGTCTGGATAAGAACAAGACCACACTGGTCAAATCTGAGGTCATGGTGGGATAAATTGGGGGTAACACTTTATATTAACTACACACTATTAATCTTTTTTTTTTAACATTACCAAATAGTTAATTCATTATTAGATGTGTATAAGCAGTTTATAAATACGGCTACAAATGCTATATTCTTGGCTTAAAAGCATACTGTATGTATAATGTGCTTAATGATTGTGTTTTCATACTTTATTAATGATTCATTTTTTATTACTAAAATAAAGAATTTATTATTTACAAAGCAGTTATTTAAGTTAGTAGTTGGTATATATAAATTATTATTTTTTATTATTATTATTTTTAGGCTTGACTCTATATTTAATGTTAGTGGTCTTTAAGCAAATCCTTAATTCACACCTTTATAGTGAATCATTGGTCCTGTGTGCTTGGATAAAGATTCATTCAGTCTCAGAAAAATGTGCAAAGGCTCTCACTAAGGCAGAACCCTTTTAAAAGCAAGACATTGTCCACACCTATAGGGTGCAGAGCTTTACCATAATAGGCAACATATATAATTTTTGCCATGCATTTGCAACATTCATTAATTCATTCATTTTCATCCAGCATATGTTTTAAGCAGCGAATGCCCTTCCAGCTGCAACCCAACACTGAGAAACACCCATACACTCTTACATTCACACACATACACTACGGCCAATTTAGCTCATTCAATTCACCTATACAGTAACGCATGTCTTTGGCCTTGTGGGGGAAACTGGAGCACCCGGAGGAAACCCACGCAAACACTGGAAGAACATGCAAACTCCACACAGAAGTGCCAACTGATCCAGGCAGGACTCGAAACAGCGATCTTCTTGCTGTGAGGCGATTGTGCTACCCACTGCCCGCATTCACAACAAACAAGGGCATAATTTAATAATCCTATGAATAAGAGTGGAATCATAGGAGCTGTGGTTTTCATCACATTCTATAGGACTCCTGCAAAAATCATGTTGATGGGTGAGCTAAAGTATAACACTTATTATCATTGTAGTAAGAAGCAGAGAAAGGCTGAATGCTGTCAAAGTCAAGCAAGACTGCTGAAGCATCTAAAAAAAGCAGCACAGTTTTTATTATGTCACTTTTATTATGTTTTATTATGACACAGCACAGTTTATCACACTAAATACAGTTCAAGGTTCTGGTTTAATGCTATTTAATTGATGGCGTTGGTGCATGTTTGCACAGCACATGGTCCATCACTATTTAAAATGGCTTATTTCTTTAAATTTGAACATTCTTTAAAACACTTAGGATAATGTAAGTACATAAGTCAGAAAAAATATGAAAAAGTTCTGATGGGTTTGGGATGTTTTAATGAGAAAAAAAACATAATGTGACTTTCAAGAGTTCAAATTTAGCTGATGATTGATAATAAAGCGCGTTTGGTATGCTGTCCCGGGAGAGAGCCCTAAACTCATAAGATCCTTGAGCCTGGGGCTCCCTTACTTTTGCAGGGCAAGATGTGAGTTTGAGATCAGGTAGCTCTCGAGAACTCATCTGCTGTTTATGGCTAAAGACAAATTAGGGATTGTTATGGATAGATATAGTATACTGCTGGATAAAAGCTCATCTGTGGTACCAATTTTGGTTTAGTCAATTCAACTATGGCTCATGTCTTTGGATGGTAGGAGGAAACCAGGAAACCTGGGGAAAACCCATGCAAGCATGGGGAGAACATGTAAACTCCACACAGATATGTTGACTGGCCTGGGAAGGACTTGAACAAGTGGCATTCTTGCTGTGAGGTAACAGTGCTAACCACTGAGCCGCCGTGCCACCCTATCTAGGAAAAGGGGGAGGAGTATAGGGTGGAAGGGGGGATTCTTCAAGGCGAAGATAACTGAGGTATGAAACTCACTATTTATAGTTACTTAAGAATGGTCTGATTGGTGAATCATGTGCTAATGCTAATGCCGGACCAGCTGTGGTCAATCATAAGCATGTGATCCTCTCGAAGTTAGTTCAAAATTAGTAAACTTCACTTAAAGTTATATATTTATACATAAAGACACATCAAGCTTATTGTTGACTGTTGGTAGGTTGATGTTGAGTATTAATCAGTTTAATTTTAGAGGAATTTTCTTGCACCTTCATCAGTAGTTGGTCCCCATTGTCATTTTGGCCAAGTGAGCATGATAAATTAGTGTTACATTTCAGTGTTATGAGTAAGTTATTTGTTGTCGTTTTGGAATCTAAATTGTAAATGTTAGTACCTTTTGAATGGGTATCTCTCCAGTCAGAGCACAAATGCTAAAAATGTAAGTTATAAAGCATATTCCTTTACAAATTATCCTGTGATACATTTTTAGCTTGGTTTGTTCCCAGTGTTATATAGTCGTGACTTGCACAAAACATTACATATTTCTATGAACATAGTTCATAAAAAGTGCCCCCCAAAAATCTTGTCCCATTCAAAAGGTTTGCATATGAAATCTATTCCTTTTGTGAATGCAAGATTTGGATATTCAAAGCTGCAATTTAGTGTGATTACAGTAATTGCATCTGGGTGTCATTGAGTACAATGTTAAAAATGGCATCATCTCGAGCGCAGTGAAGGCAGAGCTGAAACAGCAATATAAGTTGAAGATAATAGTGATATATAGTTTTAAACCGAGTCAGCAAGACACAATGAGAACTGCTACTTAAAATTGAGACATATATAATTTGAAATGGAATTCAAAAAGGAAACATGACAGCAGGAATAGGTACTGTTTTGAGTGATTATGTTGTAGCAAAACACAAAGCAAACTAACTGGCTGCCTGGTGAAATGACTGACTCATCAGCAAAACACACGGCTTGATCTTGGCACAGAAGCAATGTTTGGGAATCTAATCACAATGTAGGTCAAAAAGTAAATTATGGTGACAGTCAAAATCATACTGGCTCGCCCTCATATTAGTTTTTAACAATCGATGAAAGTCACTCGGTCCTAGATTGGCTTGGACCTCACTCACTTTTATTGACTGACAAAAGTCTTTAAAATATGATAGAAGAAAAAATAATAATAATACAACATGAAGTTGAGTGAAGGGCAACCCAGTGGCGCAGTGGGTAGTGCTGTTGCCTCACAGCAAGAATGTCGCTGGGTCGCAGGTTCGAACCTCGGCTGGGCTGGGTCAGTTGGCGTTTCTGTGTGGAGTTTGCATGTTCTCCCTGGGTTCGCGTGGGTTTCCTCCGGGTGCTCCGGTTTCCCCCACAGTCCAAAGACATGCAGTACAGGTGAATTGGGTAAGCTAAATTGTCCATAGTGTATGAGTGTGAATGTGTGTGTGGAAGTTCCCAGAGATGGGTTGCGGCTGGAAGGGCATCCGCTGCGTAAAATCGTGCTGGATAAGTTGGCGGTTCATTCCGCTGTGGCGACCCCGCAAGGGACAAAGCCGACAAGAAAATGAATGAATGAATGAATGAAGTTGAGTGAATTATGATCATTGGCTGATCAATTTGATATTTTATTTAATTTGCCTTAATTTCACTTAATTGTTATCGGAATTCACTTATTTTGTTTGTTTGTTAGTAAATTAAGTGAAACAGCGCATAAATGAACTATTTAATTGATCAGTGAGGTATTGTCATGACCGTGAATGAACTACTTCACAAATAGAAGCAGCATATAAGAGAAACTGCATTTTGTGTGTAAAAATGTGCATTATATGAGATGAAAAAAAAAAAAAAAAAAAAAAAAAAAAAAAAAATATATATATATATATATATATATATATATATATATATATATATATATATATATATATATATATATATATTTTTTTTTTTTTTTTTTTTTTCTTTTTTTTTTTCTTTTCCTAAATTATGTTTAACAGAGCAAGAAAATTTTCACAGTATGTCTGATAATATTTTTTCTTCTGGAGAAAGTCTTATTTGTTTTATTTTGGCTAGAATAAAAGCAGTTTTTAATTTTTTACAAACCATTTTAGGGTCAAAATGATTAGCCCCTTTAAGCTATATTTTTTCTGATAGTCTATAGAAAAAACCATCATTACACAATACCTTGCCTAATTACCCTAACCTGCCTAGTTACATAATTAGGCTAATTAAGCCTTTAAATGTCACTTTAAGCTGTATAGAAGTGTCTTGAAAAATATCTAGTAAAATATTATTTACTGTCATCATGGCAAAGATAAAAGAAATCAGTTATTAGAAATGAGTTAAAAAAAATGAGTTAAAATAATTATGTTTAGAAATGTGTTGAAAAAAATCTTCTCTCCGTAAACAGAAATTTGGTGAAAAAAAAACAGGGGGGCTAATAAGTCAGGGGGGCTAATAATTCTGACTTAACAGAGAGAAGATTTTTTCAACACATTTCTAAACATAATAGTTTCAATAACTAATTTATAATAACTGATTTATTTGATCTTTGCCATGATGACAGCAAATAATATTTGACTAGATATTTTTCAAGACACTTCTATACAGCTTAAAGTGAATAAAATAGCTTAAAGGGGCTAATAATTTTGACCCTAAAATGGGTTTTAAAAAATTAAAAACTGCTTTTATTCTAGCCGAAATAAAACAAATAAGACTTTCTCCAGAAGAAAAAATATTATCAGACATAATGTGAAAATTTCCTTGCTCTGTTAAACATTATTTGGAAATATGTTTCCCAACCCTGTTCCTGGAGGTACATCAACAGTACATATTTTGAATGTCTCACTTATCTAACTCATTCATTTCAGGTTTTGGAGTCTCTTCTAATGTTCTGATGAGTTGATTCAGGTGTGTTTGATGAGGAAGAGTTTGAAAATGTGTATAGTTGATGTGCCTTTTGGAACAGGGTTGGGGAACACTACCCTAGACCACATCTTCTTTCAGTTTTTGTTTTCACAAATCCACCCGAGGCTGCCATGTACATTTTTTGACAATCTCAAATATGTTACTGGGGCACGCTTTCTCATGAGTGCCATTTCTCGTAAATCTACCCAAAGCCGCTGTGTACATTTCTGCAATCTCAACATCCTTTTTGTGCTCATCCATGAAAGAAACTGGTCAGCTTGTCGTCATGCATAATATATCAGTTTGATATCGAATAACCCACCCACTCCTTTCCCTAAACCCAACTGATAGTGTTTTCAAAAGCAGACTAGAAGAAAAAAAGTCATCATGGTGACCTGCTTTTCCCATGGTATCACACAGATGTTTGGGGGGGTTTTGCTTGGTTTCTGGAACCGTTCTTAGCCAGAATCGAACCCCAGTATGCTCTGCTTCACCTTCCAAGTTTGGCACTGTCTGTGGCGAGCTACGACTCAACCAGTAATGCCAGAAAAGCCGTCCATATGGAGGTAAGCAGTCAGGGGTACCGCCACATAGCGTTCGTTTTACATACAAAATGTACCCCGGGGCACATATTTCTTGGTTCTTAAAAAATTTAGGGTTTAGGGTTAGGGTTTGGGAGCACACCTCATTTAATTTTCTAAAGAATTTAATGCTTTGTAGAAATTAGCCACCTTTCTGACAATACGTAAAAATAATTGGATTTTCTCATGAGATTGAGCTGATACAATCAGAGATTTTCATTACATAGCTGACAGGAAGAAAGCCATCGCTACCAAAAAAGCAAACTGTACCCTTTTAATGGTCACAAAAGGGTCCTAACATTCTTCACACCCTCAAAGTATGTTTAACAGAGTGCAAGAGTTGAACGACAGTCAGCATCTTCTCTCTGACCTCGTTCAGATAAGAAATTGGCTTTGCCTTTGCTGAGTGGAAGCTGAGAAGTGAAGCTTGTCCAGGTTTTCCTTCACAGAAAAGGACAAAATGTCACAGGTCGCAATAACTCGACTCTCACTCTCACAGCATCTCAGTTCCTGGTCAGAGTCTGCTGGCAGATTGATAAACTAATATGACATTTCTCTGCTACAGATATAAACCAGCTGTGTCTGATATCTAAAGGTGTTATCATGTCTCCAAATGTTTAAACTGTAATGCAGAGGAAAAGGTGTAAAGTAGTAGTTGAAGGTGTTCAATCTAGATGTTATTTTAAGGGCCCTGATATAAAAAATGTAAATAAAAAGGGTTCTTTCAATGGTTTTGTTTAAAGCATATCAGGGCCTTAAAAGCCACTGATCAATCTCAATGTTTAAATCCTGTCTGTACAAAAGTAGTGAAGATATTGCTGTTTTTCTGGGACAATCCCAAATTTCAGTTGTATTTTTGTGCCCTAACTTAATACAGTGGTGCCTGTACTGCTGTACGCACTGTGCATACCTACCATGAGAGGGCCTGAATTAATGCTTTTTACATAATTTAAATTGATTATTAAACAGTATACACTACAATATACTGGCAAAGCAAGAAAGAATGAGAATAAATAAAGGTGTGCGTTTGTGTGTTTTAAAGTGTGTATGTACATGCATGGTGGGAGATGGATAAAGAAATCTATTGGCTTTAGCTTTGCTGGCTGTTTTTCCGCACACTAAAAATTATAATTCAGATAGCTATTGTTTAAAACAAGGTACAAAATGAGTAAATGCTCTTTAAAACAGCTAAACTTAATTGAGACATTTGGTAAAAGGCCTAAAACTAATAAGACAACGTTTGCTCCCCCACATGGGGTGGAGACTGCTGTCTCATCAGCACCTGAGCTGGGGGAACTCCAGGCCCAGACCAAGTTCTCTCACTATTCCGACCGAGTTTGTTCTTCCAAGGTAATCTGGGAACACGTTCAGTGCTGCTGCGAATACTTTGCAAATGCCTATCCTGCTTATTCAAATTCGCACGTATTTTGAAGCACTTCATCTCAAAGGTTATTCGTTCTTCTATTTTATCTAGTAGATAACTGACCAACAAAAATATATTTAACTTAAGATACAAATTATACCAAACTAAATTAATTTCAAAAAGATATTTTTTTCCAAGAAAAATATATGAATTATATTTTAGTTTGAACCCGTCCACTACTCAACTGTGTGGGTGGATCATTTGTTTCATTCAATGAAAAGTAAGGATTTAATTAATGCTTTATTTTAATTGTTGTATCACAAACCTCTATCATTTATTTGCACTTTTTTTAATATGTCATAATTTTAAAGATTACATCTTGAACATCTGATTTTTCCTCAGTGCTGATGTACTTTCATTTTCTCCGTCTCACTCGCGACAAGTTCAGGTGAGGGAGTGTTTAAGCAACCCTGGCAGGAAAGTATACATTTAGATTTCAAAGAAAGTATCTTAATATTAAAAAGGAAACATGAGTTTGATCCTATTAATGTCATAATGAATACCCTTAAATAATGTTGCCTTTGTCAGCAAGCATCAGCGTTTCTTGAGATTGAAATAAGAATAAGGGATGATGGGGCGGGTGGTGCTAGATATGTGCCTACTTTGGAATAAAATCCTGCAGGTGCCCCTGACTTAATATACAGTAAAAATATATTATTATGATGAAAATAAGTTGGATGTGAAAGGAAATTATTATAGGTACTGTATGTTGGAAGAAACAGTACAGCTTCCTGAAATGTTCCATATTTTAAGGTATAGTTCACCAAATATGGAAATGTACTCACTATTTACTCACCATCAAGTGATCTCAAACCTTGATCCAAACACTAAAGAATTTATTTTGAAGAAATCATTAACCACTGACTTCCATAGTAAGAAAAACAAGTACTATTGAACAGGTTTCAAGCAAACGCTGAGTAAATGATTATAGAATTTTCAGCTTTGGGTAAATATATTTAAATAAATAATAATCAACTGCAGAATGACATTTATAAAACGATATATTACTTAACATATTCTTACATTTATCTCAAGAAAGCCATTCAGTATGCAAAACACATTGGTAGGTAGAAAAAATATTAAATACTAAAGGTTTTGATATGTGCACTGTTCATGTTCCACTGAAGTCTGCTCAACCTTCCAATGAAATTCACATTAAAAAGTCTAGAGATCTGTATGAATTCACATTAAAAAGTCTAGAGATCTGTATGAGACCAAGGCAGGGGGAAGACATGAATAAACATGTCCAACCAGGATCTGCTTCTTGTTCACTAGAGAGGTCACTATAGGGCCACTGAGGCACAAAAGGGCCTCGCGATGGGTGGATGTAGCTGGTTTCCGTGGAAACAAGACCTTTCAGTTCCTCTTAATGATTGTTAATAAAACGTTGAGTATACGCTATACATCGTTTTTAATTTTCTCTATACCTACAGGTTCTCAGCCATAATTGATCTGTGAGAGTGTTTGTGCATAACAACAGATGGGCAGTGCGAAAGTAGAGGCATTGCATTCAATTAAGAAGGATTGGCAATGTCTAGATGTGGCCAGGAGGAGAACATAGCATGCACTGCAAAGCCTTTTCTATTAGCAATTCAGATGTGAGTTGCATTGTGAATTCTCTTTTGTGCAATACATGTTTTCTGCAACATAAAAAAATTGGTTACATATAATTGAAGCGACATGTTTCAAGATGATTTTTAGTTCCCCAAAACAAAGTGAATCTCATCAGTAGATTTCTAGATTTCACATCAAATGAGCCTTCACCCGAGATGCTGCTAGAGAATTCAATGCACATAAAAAGGCAGAGACTGCACTAACATGCTAATGTGCCAACAGGATTGATGCGAGCCTGTTATGCGAGTCTGACAGCTGTTTAGGCAGGTTGCTGTGGAGTAATAGACTAAGTGAGGGTTCAATTAGGCCATAAACAACACAGAGAAACCAAAAGTCAACACGACGGCATTCACATCACATTTCACTCCTGTAATTTGACGTATTTTAAAATGAAATGGGAAAAATATGTAGGAAGGGGCTTGATTTTTATTCATCAGGCATTGATTGGGTCATGAAAAGAGGCATTAGAAGAATGGTCTATCGCAAAGGAGGTCTAATTTAACTGGAGATCTATTCAATAGCATGCCACTTCTTCCCTATAGCGGTTGCTTGGCTGATGCGTTTACTACATAAAAAACATGACCTGCAAGACAGAATAAAATACCTGATGAAACACTGTAATAATGTTTTCAAAGAAAAATATTTGAACTATTAAAAAATGTATATATTTTGTAAATATTTTATATATATTTTATAAGTATTAAAATATAAATATAACTATAAATTATATATTCTACGTTTATTATTATATTTATTATTACCCATTAAATGATAAGAGATGTTTTTTTTTCAGATAATAGTTTACTTTACAGTCATGGCTAAATTTGGCCACTCAATCGCTATATGATATGTGGTTGCATAGGGGAAAAAAGAGACATTACTCAAATAGAAGAAAAAATGCATGCAATGAGTTAGGATTATGTTGTGTAAAATGAAAATTATTTCCTCTTTTTCACTTGAATCAAAATGAGAGAACATATTAAAATAAGGGAATTAGCTAATTTAACTTAATTAATAAAAATATGGAAATAATTTCTGCAAACAATATATTTAAAATCAACAAATGAATTACTATATCATGATGTGCGAGAGAAAATTTTGATTTAGTTTTATTTGTTCCATTGTTTCCATGTTATTTTTCTGTCTATCTTAATTGACCTAGTTAGCGTGTGCCTGTTCGTTACCATGGTTGCCTATTGTGTTCACATGTTCCTTGTTCATTTATTCATTTCACTCCTGTATATTTACTGTATATCCCAGTTTATTTCAATTCCTTGTTTATTGTTTTTTATGTGCTGTTTTGATATCATATGCTCCTATAGTTATTATAGCTATGGAATTATTTTACTGGATTTAGTGGAGTTTTTATAGGAAGAAAAATACTGCTGTTGGATTTATATTTCATCTGTGACACTGGTATATACACTACAATCACTTAAAAATATGCACCAATAAACTGTGCACAATATAAGATATAAACGTCGTTTCACTAATCTTAAAGGGCACCTATGATGAAAATCATCTTTTGTAAGCTGTTTGGACAGAACTGTGTGCAGGTATAGTGTGTCCACAGTCATACTGGGGTGATGTAAAGACAATACGTCTCTTTTTTAATTTCCTGACGTTAAAATAGGATCCAAATCCCTCCCTTTTTGAGGCCGACCGCAAAGTGATGTAGTAGTGCGGTTTCCCCACCCATCGAATTGATTGACAGCCGCGTATTAAAGTGTCTCCATAGTGACGCATATAATCATATCAACAAGAGAGGACGTGCATAAAGCAACTAGGATTAAAAGATCTGTTCAGCTTGCTGTGATCATCAATCATCATCAAATGTGATCAAGAATGAGTTTTACAAGTTCAAAACATTTTTTTAAACACTGCATGTCTTTATCACCACAGCCGCATGTCAATTATAAAAGAAGACACTTCAATCCTGGTTTGTGGATGTAAAATAACATAACGGATATCTATACAGAAGTGGATATTAACGTGTATCCTGTCACATTTGTCAAAATGCGTGCACTGTGTCTGTGTGTGTAAGCATGAACTTTGTAAAGACATTGTGTGTGACTCATTGTTGCAGAAAGGCTTGAGTTAACACCACAACAAATAATCATTTGGAAAGTTCTTACTGTAGAAACGTTACATGAGATCTGCTTTCTTCATGTCTGTCACTGTGCTGTTTATCTGACACAGCCAGAGATTGAGGGACACTCTGACAGGCATGTGGGAGAACTAGCATTAAAGGCACAGGCAACAAAAACAGCTACATTGTGTTCAGAGCAGAAGTCTCCAATATTCTGAAAGGTATAATAAATAATCTTATTGGTGTTTTGAGCTGAAACTTAACAGACACATTCTGGAGACACAAAAGACTTATCTGAAACCTTGAAAAGGGGGTAAAATAGGTGCCTTTTAAAGCAATAGCAATTTTCACATTTTACCAAGAACCATCTGCTAGACAGAACTGGTGTAAAACACGTTTATCTTTCACTCCACAGACCAAGGACGTGCAGAGACCTTTTAAGGCGCAGAGGCTCAAATGGAAAAAAAAGAGCACTTTTTATTAAATAATAGTAATAATTGTACTTTAATAAATAAAATAATCTATATAAGGATTATTAAGGAGATTTCACCCTAAATTAACCATATACTCACCCTTAAAAGGATAGTTAATTCAAAACTGAAAATTCTGTCACCATTTACTCACCTTTCACTTGTTCCAAACCCATTTGACTTTTTTTCTTCTGTCGAACACACAAAATAATATTTTGAAGAAAGCAGGAAACCTGTAACCATTGACTTTTATGGTATTTGTTTTTCCTACTCTGAAAGTCAATGATTTCAAGTTTATAGCTTTCTTTAAAATATCTTTTTTAATCTTTTATTCGCTAGTGTTCAACAAAATAAAGAGACAAAGATTTGGAACCACTTGAGGGTGAGTAAATTTACATTTTTTGGTAAACTATCCCTTTTCAATCTATTATTTTTTGTTTTTGTTTTTTTTTCTGTTGAACAAAATAAAATATTTTGAAGAATGTAGGACACACTGATAGCCACTGACTTCCATAGCTAGTACATTCTATGAACATGTTTTATAGCTTCAATTGACCTTATATATTGTATGTGACTGCAAAAACGAGAGGGCAATAATTTCACTATCCAGCTGTCGTTTCTCCATCACATTAGCCTGTATGCCTATGATATTGCCCTGGCTAAACTTTAGCTAACTTATTACATGCTTGTTAATCAAGAGGATTTTAGCAAGACAAAATGGCCTATTTGCTTTTGAACTTTTGGATAAATAGCTGACGTTAAATTTGAGCCTCAGCTAGGTTAACCGTTACTCACCTCCACACAATATAGATGAATGACGGATGAATTTACATCGGCGGTTCTGTCGATCATATCATGCTGCCATAACGGAGGTCAGCTAGTAATGTTTACACACTGTATGGGCCAGACTGTAAAGCTATGGCCCAGATGCAGTCCGTGTGCAATGTGGATGCAGGAGTTGGCATAAGTGCTAATAGACGTTACTCCACTGTTGACACCTAACTTTTGAGGTGAGAGTAACAATGTAAATAGAGTCTTCGTTAGAGCATTCGCCTCACATGTGGTTTTTCTTTCCAAACCACCGGTTCGAGGCTCGCTTGTAGCGACTAGACCAGGGATGGGCAAACTTGATCCTGGAGGGCCGGCGTCCCTGCAGACTTTTGCTCCAACCCTAATCAAACACACCTGCCTGCAGCTTTCTAGTGATCTTCATGACACTGATTGTGTGATGGTGTGTTCAGGTGTGTTTGACTAGTGTTGGAGCAAAAGTCTGCAGGGACACCGTCCCTCCAGGATCAAGTTTGCTCATCCCTGGGCTAGACTAAAACCTAGATATACTTTAAAATTTCGTTTTTTTTATTTTCTGACAGGGAAAGCTGTCCTTAAATAGAACACGCATTACCTCATATATTATATTATTATTAGTATTTAAAAAATAATTATTATCCCCAGGAAAAAAGGGCACTTTCTCTCCAGGAGAAAAAAGGGCAGGGGCTCAAGCACCCAAAGCCCCCACCTCTGCACATGCCTGCCACAGACTTACAATGGCAGTAAATATTTAAATGTGTGGTGCAAAATACAAAAAAAAAAAGTCAAACATGACTAACAGACAAGCAGTTTTTCCTGGCAATGTCATGAGGATTTTTTGAAGTGCTTTGTCAGTCTCACAAAGGAGCACCTACTGCATTTTCTTTCTGTTGTCCCATATCAGTATGCCCTATAGACACTGCACTTTTAAAATGCCATTGTGCATGTAAAGATGCCCACTATTACTTGGAAAATCAATGGCGTTTCAATACGAGGCGCAGTAAAAAAAACAAAAACACTATGCCATTAAGGTGATTATTCTGCGCCCTTGATCACCACTTGCATAAATCTAGAGAAAATGTTTGTGATTTCGTTAATTTAAAAACAACATTGTGTTGGAAAATGCAGCCTTGATGCGCGTCAGATCTGTAAAAGCTTTTTGAATATGATTGGATGTAATGATATGCGGTGCTGTTGAAAATGTGGCAGATCTAGTCTCTTGTTATCAAATGGAATTTAAGCTTTAAGTTATTCTGTAGGCACAAAACAAGTGCACTCATATGACGCTATTGTAAATGTTCATCCATCTGAATGTCAGGATAATGAAATGTTTAAGAACGAGGACTCAAGATGAGTTTAAATTACTCAAAGAACCGAGGAAGATGACGAGGAGTAAAGGAGAGAGATGGAAGGGTTTAGACGATTGCTTCCCTTCAGGCTACAGTCTGTTTGGAATCAGACGGAGGAAAATTCACTCAAAACATCAGACATTGAGATGCAGTACTCAGTGTTGCCTCTCAGTGATCGTAACAACAGCACAACAGCAAGAAAGCAGAATAATTCTGGGTTTGAAATGGAATTGCTTGACATTTTAGACATTTCTTGCTTTCAGTATATGCTGCAAATAACATAAAAAAGGACCCTGAAAGAGTCTGAGTCACAATTTTCATTATAGAATATGCAGATTTTAAAAAGACCTGCTTTTCCTTGCAAACCGAGCTGTTCTCGATTATTTGAAAATAGTTCGTGTCAGTAATTATGTGGTTGTAAATAGCTTTCTTTCTTTTTGCACTCGCAGAACATGCAAAAAAAAAAAAAAAGCATTTGTCTCCCCACTGACAATGTTTTGCATAAAGTCTTCCACAAAGGCACATTTTAGTCTACTAATTGAAAATCTCTTTAAAAATTGTTCTCAAAAAGCCAGTTTTTTTATATCAGAGTGGAATGAGTCATCACACTTTGCTTGCACTTTTTTTGTGCATTTATTGCAGTTCCATTTGGTGCAGTACAATTTGCTTTGGTTCTAAGTTGTCTTCATCGATGCTCATTGATACGGGCAATAGCACTTCATAACCCTATGTAAGACTATCAATTGATGCAAAGGGATTCATGCTAGACAGCTAAATATATTCATCTTTTAAAGGGTTCGTTCACCTAAAAATAAAAATCTGCTGTTCGTTTACCCTCAGGCCATTCAAGATGGAGATAGCTTTTTTTTTTATATAGAACATTAAAGATATTTTTTTGCTGAAACAGTGGTTCTTGGTGATTCAGACAATGTAAGTGAATGGCTGCCAGAACAAAACCTAAAATGAATACTTACAGTTGAAGTCAGAATTATTAGCCCCCCTGAATTATTAGCTCCCGTTTATTTTTTCCCCCAATTTCTGTTAAACGGAGAGAAGATTTTTTTCAACACATTTCTAAACATAATAGTTTTAATAACTCATTTCTAAAAACTGATTTATTTTATCTTTGCCATGATAACATTTTGTTTTGGAAACTAGCACATGCACGCACGCACGCACGCACGCACACACGCACGCACGCACACACGCACGCACACACACACACACACACACACACACACACACACACACACACACACACACACACACACACACACACACACACACACACACACACACACACACACACACACAATACCCCTATCTGGAATAACAAGTATATTCTACTTAGGAACAAATCCATTTTTATGAGAAATAGTTAAATAAAAATATTTGGTCAGTAACAGACATAATGGATGGCAGGGGCTAGATTGTATATACTAGATATTCTAGATTGTAATACTTTCACTTTAAGACACAGATTTTCTTGTCATCCAAAGCAATGTTTCACTGTTATTATTGCAATAGACTCAGGTATAAAAATGTTAATGAAAAGTTTCCTATCTTATTCGAAAATTACTCCAATCCTTCCCTTAATGTATATGGTGAGATTGAAATTGATAATAAACTTTGCACTGATAAACATTTAAGTCAAATTATTATCCAATCTTGCTTCCCCTGTCAAGTATTAAGAAATAAATGATTTCATTTGTTGGATAAAAATACTGTTAAATATTTTAGAACAACATATCTTAAATTTCCTCTTCTCCCCAAGACAAAAGAAGTACAATTTAAAATATTAAATGATATATATCCTTCTAATAGGTTTTTACACTTGAAATTTAATTTTGAAAATTCACCATGCCATTTACTGCATGTAAACACTTAATTGAAGACACATATTTTTTACTTGCAGCTCCGTTCAGTCGTTTTGGAAAAAAGTGCAAGACTGGTTGATAATAAAGAATGTTGATGCTGAAGATTTGACTTTCACATTACAAGATGTACTGTATTGAATTACTAAAGATTGTTTTGTTTTGCAAGCTTTGATAAATAGTATCATTGTGTTAGCCAAATATTTTATTCATAAATGCAGATATTTTAAAACCCCTCCACTACACAGTGTCTTTATAAAAGAACTTCAAATCTATTTGGATGCCCTAAAATGAAAACAAAAAGTGCCTTAAAAATGTTTCATTTATTTGTATCATATAACTTGCCATAGCCGATATCTGTTTTATATTGATTTCCTTTTTATGTTTTTTTTTTCACTCTTAATTTAATTTTAGTTTGGATGATTTTTGTAATTTACATTTTTTGTATTTTTGTATATTATTTTGTGTTGAGCCCTCCATGTGTGATACATAATTTGTAAATTTGAATGCTATTTTGTTGTATTAGGATTTTGTATTTCCAATAAAACATTTTCAAGACACTTCTATACAGCTTAAAGTGACATTTAAAGGCTTAACTAGGTTAATTAGGTTAACTAGGCAGGTTAGGGTAATTAGGCAAGTTATTGTATAAAGATGGTTTGTGACTATCGAAAAAAAATAGCTTAAAGGGGCTAAAATTTTTTACCTTAAAATGTCTTTTAAAAAAATGAAAAACTGTTTTTATTCTAACCAAAATAAAGCAAATAAGACTTTCTCTAGAAGAAAAAATATTATTAGACACACTGTGAAAATTTCCTTGCTCTGTTAAACATCATTTGGGAAATATTTAAAAAAAGAAAAAAAATCAAAGGGGGTTTAATAATTGTGATTTCGGCTGTATGTCTTCTCCATATGTATTGAGGTCTTATGAAACAAAGCTATCAGTCTGTACAAGAAACTAAACATTATGTACAACATCATTACCTTTAATCCACCGCCTTGGCAGACAGTCCTTAGAGAGTTCACAACAATCTGGCTTGGGACCATTTGACATGGTTGTGGATTAAAGGTATTAATACTGAAAATAAAGTTTCACTTTCCTGCACAGACTGATGGTTTCTCCTTCTCTCAAAGTGGCAGTGGCTATTAACTTGCATTTTATAAATCACCAAGAACCAGCTTAATAAAGAAAGTCACCTACATATTGGATGGCCCATGGGTGAGTACTGTAAATTAACATAAAATGTTCAGTTTAGGGTGATCTATGCCTTTAATTACTGTGTTTTACAAAGAAGGTTGCCTATAATGAGGAGGAAGAAGAATTTTCTGTTGTGTTTACAACATATGCCCTTTCCTGTTTCTACTTTTCCAAACCACAACATGATCTGCTAAAAAGACGAGAGACAATCCTGGTTTTTAAATAAGGGCTAAAAGTAAGTTTGAAATAGGAATCAGGAGAAGACAAAGGCTTCTAAAAATACTTTGATTTTTTTTTTGAGGAAGGCAGACTCTTGTACAGTAAATCTCAACCCATCCTTGTCATCATTGCAGAGGCTTTGATGAAGACAGTGTCTTTGTGATCACAGAGGATAAAATGTGAATTATGCACATTATCTAGTGTCTCTACCTCATTAGCAGCACAATGCACAGGTACCTGAGCACTAAACAGCATATGCCTCAGCACTGACTGTCAAGACAATTGGGAAGATAAACACTTCCCCTAATCACTTTTTTTTCCCTTCTTTTTTTGTGGCAGCTTGCGTATGCTATGCATTCTGTTGGACATGTGCTATAATTAGATCCCCAGTCGTTTCTTTCTTTTATGTGACAAATGCAATTTTTCATTGTCATTTGAAACAGTGATGGTGGCATGTAACTGTTTCTTAATCCTGAGCAATATTTAACCACATACATAATGAGTTATACAACACAATCAGCACAACAAATTGAAATAAATAAATCAAGTTATGGCTTTCTTATTCCATTGCACCAACTGGCAGAAAAATCTATCTTAAATTGTCAATTCCTTTCTGTTATTGCTGGGGACAACCACAAGAGGGCACTCAGTAGGATTGAGACACAGGGGGGCTGTTGGTGTGTGTACAGTTATATTTGATCCCTGTTTATTTTGAATGTATTATGATAATCCAGAGTTATTGATAGTTACTTTTATTTACTTAAATATTAATCAATATGGCTCAATACATACAAAAACATTCAACGAATTGATCACTAAACAATAATCCAAAGATGACCAGCAAAAACATGCATAGAATTGCTAATAAGCTACAACTGGCGAAAACTAAATGATTTAACTCTATGAGTACCAATGGAAATTAAGTGTCGTATGAAAATATAACTACCTTTTAACCTTCCTTACTCTGTAAAAATAGTGGTATGGATATTGTGTGTTGTACACCTGTTGAAAAGGCTGATATGAGGCAATTTAGACTCATGAGATCCCTCTGGTGTCATATTAATTATGATTTTTCAGTACAATATCCTTTAATAAGTCTGAAATTGTTTAACTTGTTCTTTCAGCCTGACAGGCTAAAATACTCCCAACATTTCTTAAAACCTGCCAGCAAATGAGCCTAACCTTTAGAGACCATTTCATACTAGTATACCATTTTAACACTTACAAAAATAAACTATGGTTTTACTGTAGTAAAAACCGAGTAATCTTTTATCACATTGATTACCGTTTGTACAACCACAATTGTACTACAGATGCCATGGTTAAACTATTCATTCATTTTCTTTTCGGCTTAGTCCCTTTATTAAACAGGGGTCACCACAGCAGAATGAACCGCCAATTTATCCAGCATATGTTTTACGCAGCGGATGCCCTTCCAGCCGCAACCCAACACTGGGAAACATGATTAAACTATAGATTAGCAAAACCCTGGGTTAATCTGTGGTTACCATGATTTAACTACAATACATACAACCACAGTTGTACTACAAATGCCATGGTTACATTATAGATTAGCAAAACCATGGTTAATCTCTGGTTACCATGATTTAACTACAATATACTACCACAGTTGTACTACAAATGTCATGGTTACACTATAGATTAGCAAAACCATGGTTAATCTGTGGTTATGATTTAACAATATATATATATATATATATATATATATATATATATATATATATATATATATATATATATATATATATATATATATATATATATATTTATATATATATATATATATATATATATATATATATATATATATATATATATATATATATATATATATACACACAACCACAGTTTAACTACAAATGCCATGGTTGTACTATAGATTAGCAAAACCATGGTTAATCTGTGGTTACCATGATTTATATATATATATATATATATATATATATATATATATATATATATATATATATATATATATATATATATATAAAGGGGAAGATATTTTTAGTTGGTTGAATGGGGAGAACAACTTGGCCACACCAGTTAGGGCTCCTAAAATCAACAAACCACTGCTGTTTTATTTCAGCAGCTGGGAGACCTGCTTGATCACCAATACCAGTCTAAATTATCCAAAATAAAGCAAACAAAGCTTTTATTATTATGCTTTTAACTGGAAAAACATGTACCACGCTACTTACTACTAGCGCAGTAAACACTGCTTACCTTCACAGTCCTCCCACTGAAGGGTTAAACGGATTTAGCATCCACGGAGCGGGTTAGTTATTGTGGCGCAGCGCAGAGCCTCTGGACGGCGCGCTGCAGCGGACGAGCGCTCGAGCGCAACTTCAGTACTCAGTGCTGAGCGCCGACAGCAGTCAGCAGTACCAGCAAACATAAACAATGGCGGAGCGGCTGTAAACCCAGCTCAGCGGATCAAATTTGCCCCATGGACGGGCATTTCGCCTACATCGACATGGAAAACCCGACCGAAAACCCCAGCAAGGCGGCGGAGTACCTGAAAGAGCTCAATAAAATCATCGAAACCCAACAGGAGTTGCTGGAGAAGCAGAAGAATAGGATTGAAGAGCTCGAACAGCAAGTGTGTGATCTTTGTCAAGAAAACGCGTGCTTGAAGGATCAGCACCAGAGGCACCTGGCCACCTGCAGACTGCAACAACAGGGCAACAGTCACCCCACGCTGGGTGCCATAAAGGAGAATGTGATCCAAGAAAAGTAAGAGTCCCACTTTTTGCGAAGCTGTCACTGCTTGTTTCGTCTCACGTTTGGACTGTGCATGAATGGAATATCTAAGCAGGCTTGTTGTTGTATATATATGGTGCTCTTTAAAAGACTAGTTTCGGTCGGGAGTGTTTATTTGTGGGTCTCGATGACAATAAACAGTCTTGGTTAGCGGGACGGCTTTGGGTGTCTGTAAATACCAGCACTCAAATGTCAAGAGGCGCGTTATTTTTAAAAAAATGCCTTTCTGTGTTAAAGTGAATATATTTATAAAGAGCACAGTATCTCACGTTCACAGTCTGATAGAAAATATGCGCTTAAAGCATTTTTGATTGATACACCGATCAAGATGCTGCCTAGGTAGACAGCTGCTCGCATGGACACACACCCCATGTCGACAGCGGTCAATTTTGACAGGACTGAAATGGGCTTTAGACACTTGAAATCGTCCACCAGGCGTCATTCTCTAAACGTAATACTGGGTTATCTTATTCTGTGTTTCATGGTGGTGTTCATACTTTATCTGTGGTTTGTAATTAATCCTGGCTTGTCAGATTTAAAGATTTCAGACTGTACGTTTGTAAGCACTGGTAAATGTGCTGATTTGCTTGGTTGTAAGCTAGATAACGTTGATTGGACAAAAGCAGCAAACGATTTATTTTAACAGCGTCGTGTCCATCCGTGGAAATGCTGCCTAGTAGATATAACTGTTGGATTTAGTCTTAAAACATACATCAACTGTACAGTCTCTTCATTATTTCAGACTTAGCGTTTGGCGTTTAACCCTTCCCCTCAGGTGTGGAGACTAAACAACAGCACGTGAAAGTTCTAAGAACTGTCAGAAGCTCATGAATATTTAATGAGGCAAGCCCTGATTGGCTTGCCTGTTGTTAAAGTACTTAACGCAAAATTCTCTGAAGAATAAAGGCTTTGTAACCCAGGGGAGTGCTATCCTGGGTTTAAAAATGCATTAAAGATGCAGTAGGTGAATGTCTTGAGAAACATTTATTGTTGTGCTTGTTGAAAGTCTCTTCACATTCCAGTAGTAATGATTAAAGTAAATGAACAAAATTTATTTATATGTATTTTTATATTCTGGGTATAAACTAAAAATGTTCATCCGAATAAATATTGCCAGGCAGATAATTCCCAAAATTCTGATAAGTAGCCCAAACTGTCTCTCAACAAATCTAGATATGTACAACTGCGTGTCTGTTCACGCAGATCCGCCATTTGCGCTGCGCGTTCATGTGCACACGAGACAATCACAGCGTTAAAATCAAATACTGAATCAAATCTTTTTAAAATCCTGAATCAATATTGGAGTTACTTTTGCACGCTGGAGGAAGGAGGACACCATGGCTGAAGTATTTATTTTAGATAGGTAATGTTATGTATTTTAGTCATGCAAAGCTGATGTAGATTTTGTTGTTTTTCGAATGGGTTATATGCACAAAAGGGTTGTTCAGCCACTGAAATCGTCTGGCGAAAGATTAATGTGACTATTTTCAGTTTCATAAGGGACCTTTTACAACATCATAAACGCAGATTTTTATTTTGTTTAACAACAAAACAGAAGTAAATAGCGCTATTCCGCCTAGCCTGCTTTACTGAGGTGATTGATTGATTAATTTTTGAACAATGACGACCTGTGACGCACCCCCTATATTGTTTACCATGCTGCTTTGAATATTCGCTCTGAAATAGCATGTAAGCATGGCTTAGTAATAAGTGAAATTCCTGCACCCTGCCGGTCAACCACTAAGCATACAGTAGTCGCTTTAGGACAAAGCGCATGAGAGAGTGAGTCCAGTGATCCTTGCATGGTTGAAATATTGCACATATGACAAGTTTTGCTTGCTAACTGTAAACGTGCTAGATATAATATAGTTTTTTGTTCAGAATTATAGTACTATGAAGTACTATAAGGTTTTCTAACTGGCGAATGACATGATCTAGTGGGTTGTCTGCTGTCATAGTTAAGATTCGCGAGCTCGTGTTTCAGGAGGCAGGGGAGGGACTGTGTTTTGGACGGCAGGGGAGGGACTGTGTTTCAAAGATATAATGCTAACCGGTTAGCATTTTGGCAGATCACCTACTGCATCTTTAACCCAGGGGCAGGGCTAAGTGTAGTGTGAAACATCCTAAAGTGGTCTGGCCTAAAAAACAAAATGAAACAATGCAGGTTTTCTTATCTGTGAACTGAAGAACGAATATTTGAGCAGGTATGTATCAACAGTATTCAGAATAACAGATACATAGTATAACCCTTCTTTCCTTTTTTTACAGCATGCATTTTTTAAATAAGAAAAAGTTATATTTAATCACGAGTATTGCTTACAGAAACATCTGTTATTCAGCTTATTTTAATGAATAAAATGTAGTCTTTGGGAGTATGTAGTTTTTTTCTGCTTTTAATATACTCAACTGTGTATTATAATAATATTCAAATTTGGAATAATATTCGTATCTTAGAATGTTATTTGGAACCCCCCCGCAAACCCCCCTCCCCCTTTTATTCCAGATGTCATACAGTGTTACATCATAATGCAGAAGAAGGAGCCCTAAGTGTTCTAATCTGCTATTAGTTTATTATGTTGACAATCAAGAGCTCATATGGCTTTTGGTGCCACACTACATGATGGATTTGCTGGCTTGCTGCAGAGTGTTAGGATTTCCAAGAGGATTCATTGCAAGAGATAAGTGTTTATCTGGCATATTTATGGAAATTTACATGAGTGTTTGGATGAGTCAGGAACATACATTTCTCCCCAAGACATGTGGCGATTTTTTTTTTTTTTTTTTTTTTTTTTTTTTTTTTTTTAAGCCACAGTTGGATTTGGATTATAGCTGTGTGTGAACATACAGTTGTCACATTATCCCTTGTAATAAAATCACAATAACTCATCTCACCATTACTCATTTTTATAGTTTATGTTCTGAATTCATTCTTTATTCTGCTATTGTACCCAAAGAGGTAACCTTTAAAAAAGTCAGTGATGTTAGTTGCACTTTACGCACACTTCCACATTTTGTCAATACTTTGTGTTGTAATTCAACGCAGAGAAGTTGCAAAGGCAGAAAGTTTGGCTTTCACCTTCACCTTTATTGTAGGCAGTGCAGATTGTGTAAAAGTAGAATAATGGATCTTTGCTTTACAGTTCCTAAGATCAGGAAAGATATAATTTAATTTTGTACTATGCTCTACAGTGACTGAGCTCTGTGGTGTAACATTAGCAATTCATTTTTATTTCCCACTTGCTATTTGCTTTTTGCATATGCCTGACATATCTGTGCCTGCTTGAATGTCAAAACAATTCTGTTCATAATGTGCTCATTCTTCAGGCTGAACCATTGGGCTGAACAGTCCTTGTTGGCACAGTTACAATTTCTTTCTCCACTGTGGTGCTGCAAAATAAGGATTACAATATATGCACATTACATCCTTTGAAACTTGTGTGACTCAAGGGGTTGTAGATGGCGTGGTACTGTTGGTAAACAATGAAGTGAACGCAGTATCGAGGATGATTGCGTTACAGTTTTTAGGTCTCTTTTGACATTTATTTTTTTTAATTTTTGTTAAAGCACAGGAAAGATATGGGATGTGGCAGAGGTTTTGTATTTCCCTGGAAATTGTTTAAACCTTGTGTATTGTTTAAATTGACTACCCACTTGTTATGTTGGGGGCTGTTTTTGCCCCATTGACTTCCATTGTAATGACATTTTTTGATTGCAAATACACTACATCATATATTCTGAGTGTCTGAGTAGGGATGCTCAAAATAACCGTTTAACCTTTAACCGAAAGGATGCGTTTGTAACCGATTAATGGTATCAGTTAAACGATTAAAAAATATTATTTTATATATTTTAAAAATGTGGGACCGATCACCGAAAGCGCTTTTTTGCGAGGCGCATATTTTGAATGGTTTTAAGCGCTGTGTATGCGTCCTGCGCGCCTCACGTTATGCCATTGCGCGCTGTGTGCTCCCAGTTGAAATCAAGTGTGCCTCACGCCTGCTTTTGAGTGAAGGTCTCGGCCGTTAGATCGCCCCCTGGGGGCTGGCTGCAGTACAAGTCATAAAGCCCGCCTCCTCCGTGTTAATGAAGGAGACATGAGACCAAATAAAAAAAATAATTACTCTTGCAATAAAATGTCCCGAAAGCTGGTTCTGGTCAATTATGGCACTGGTTATCGTGCTGATATAGGTGCAGATCTTCATTTTTGTAAACAGTATGTTTTGAGCAGTAATTTAATGCTGGGCGTGTCATCGTGATAGACAGCTGTGATTGACAGTTTCTCAAAGCAGACGTCGGAGCTTCGGCAGGAGACTGAAGTGTTATTATTCCATTTCTGTGTTATTTTACCATGATAAAATGAGTTGCTAAACAGTAAACTATAGTTTCTGACATACAGGATCTGGTGGAACACTGTTTATTCGGTAAGGTCAGGGCTTTATCAGTTTGCTGATACACGCTTAACTACCCAGATAGCAAAATACACTCGGGCCAGTTCCGGATAGACTCTCGCCTGCCGGAGCCCTCGGCCCGACTCCATCTGCTGTACCTACTCGCGCACAATACTCGCGGGCCGATCCGGCTCGGATGCCGCAGCGTCGACTCGCTAACGGCCGCCGCATCTGGCCCGATTGACTCGGGCAGTACGTCCATAGGCACCGGCCCGACGCTAGCGAGCCGACGCTGCCGCATCTGAGCCGGATCAGCCCGCAAGTGATGTGCGCTGCGGCCCGGAGCTGGCGCGATTAAATCTTCATTATATAAAACCTCACCTTTGTTAACGTTATTACAACCATTTGTGTTGATAAAACAGCAAACGCAGGCTGCTATGTAAACACAAAGCGTATTAGCATTAGCGAGCCTTTGTTATAGTGCAGACATCAGCGGTCAAGTGAGCAGTTTGGGGGGCGTGGTTGATTTGATGTACAAGCGTTTGGTTGGAAGTTCGATTCCGCAGCTCCTCCTCTGGCTCCATCAAGCAGTCCTTCTGCGCATGTCCTGGCTCCAATTTTTGCAGTCTTTTGCGACAGTTTGTGCCCGTCACGAGACGATTTTTCCTTCAAAGCGTTTAATGGAAAATGGCGCTGTCGCGTCGTCCATATTATATACAGTCATTGGTTGAAATAAGTCAACTGAGCCGAAAAAGCGTTTTACGTCAGTCGTCTGTTTCATTCTTCAATTATGTTATGCCGCTCTCTTATATGTGCTAAGTATAGCTACAAGTCACAGCACTGGTAGGCCTATTTATTTAGTATAGGTCATGTTGCGCGGCTCCGGGCAAATTTTGATTTGGAGGGAAAATGACCAAAATGTAACGTGATGATTGAAAATGACTTGCGGGAAAATAAGTAATATATTTCAAATCTCTGTACATAACAGAAAAATAAACAATGATAATGCACCAAAAATAGTGCATTTTTATTATAGTGGCAGAAGTATATTTTTGGACAGGCCTTGTCAAAAGTCAGCGGGCACTTTCACTAATAAAAAATATAGCACTTAAATTATTTCATTTTTAACAATAAATTAAATTACACAGTGGTTTTATATCAAAAGTTGATAATGATATAAAACATACTACACGTTGATGGTAAAAAAATAAGCTTTTAAGTGATGGCTTTTATTTGTTTCAGTATTCAAACATTAAATATTGAATCCATCAAGTTAAATAAAAAAGGAATATGAAACAACACATAGCAGGATATAAAGCATATAAAGGACTATTATATTTAGCAAAATGCTGCTCTTTTTATCTTTGTATTTTTATCATTTTATTTCTGTTACTTTAATAATTTTTTTCTATTCATAATTAACTAACGAGCTATACACATTCCCGCTTGACGTTTTAGAAAATATTTTGCGCAGCTGCCCAGTATTAAAGATAACCGAGAAAAAAAACACAGAAACATGTTACATGTCCCCAAATGTCCAACTTATTTAACTGAATCGTATAATGGCCTAGGCTATAGCTGAAATGTTGAAAATTGCTTATTTTATTTTTATAAAACATTTGTCAAGACATATTGGTAATTTTTTTTTTTAGTAAAAACAATACCGGCATTTAACAATCCTTATTTATTTTATTTATACATTCATTTGACTTGTTTATTGGTGCATTTATAGGCTATAATTTAAATCCAACACAATAATGAGCACCTCGGACAGTGCCACTCCGTAAAGCTTTCATGCAAATCCAAAAAATTTAAGAAAGATTAGACTTTCTCCGGTGACGGCCGACACGCCGTAACCGTCTTTCAGGTGGTATAGCTGGCATTAAATTACAAAACAAGCATGCTGCAGTCTGGTTTTTGAATTAAAAAGTGCAATTATTTCCTCATTGTTCAAGGAGTCTGCAAGTTTGTGTTGTATAGATATAGCGATCTTAAGCGTGTCTTTATTCGATGCGCAGCAGGAAAAAAAAAGGTTTTTCAGCAGTGCATGTAGTCGTTGGTAAAGTTCTCAGAGCGAGTTTTGTGCTAGCAAATACAGCACGGCATGCAATAAACTCACGTTTAGTCAGGCGAAATAAACGTCTCAGCCTAGGATGTCAATCGGTAACACTTTATTTTGATGGTCCATTTGAGTATTAGTAGACTGTCTGCTTAATATCTGTTGATGCTGACATTTAACAGTCCTTCAACAGACATTTAACTGACTATAAGAAACTTTGCAAGTACATGTCAACTTACACTAACCCTAACCCCAACCCCAACCCTAATCCCAGCCTAACAATCTACTTATAATCTAATGATAATTAGTTGCAATGTAACTTAAATTCAACAAACGGACCATCAAAATAAAGTGTGACCTGTCAATCAAATTAATGAAGCTCAAGCCACGAGTAAAACAATAGGCTATTTTATTATTTTAAGATTTTAGATGACGGGTTAGTAATTATACACGGGTAACTATATTCAAGTCAATGAAATAATAACTTTGATAAATAAAATATGTTCGTAAGAATGTGGTGGGCCAGTGACTCCCTCCTCTGCCAGAGACTGCTCTGTGGTTTTAAAACCCTTTTCAAACTGTATCGTTTAGGCCTGTATCAGTTTTTTATGTTAAATGTAGTGTAGTTTAGTTCTGAGCCAGCTGTGGTGGCAACAGGGCCGCGACATCAACACACAGAATCTGTCGGCACAGTTCAGCACGGTTGTCTAACCCTGCCGAGAACGGTTTGTAATCGTGCCGCGCCGTTTCAGGCTCAGTGGAGAAACAACCCTAAACGTACCCAAGTGTTCTTAGAACGGTTTGGCACAATAGTGTAAAAGCGGCTATTGTCTTTCATCACATGCATTGCGCGCACATGAACGGTGAGTGAAGAGTGAGATGGAGGAAATAAGTCATTATGACATAATCTTTAGGCTAATGACTTATATAAAAAATGTTTTTGTAATATTATAATAACAGCGGAGCATTAATTAAATGTATATTTTCTGTGGAGCGACCGATTTGAGGTAGCCTGATATTTTTTTGACGGAAGAAAAAAAAAACATGATTGGAACAGCCGCCGGTACTTAAAAAGGGTTCAGTCAGTGTTTTCGTTTTGTAATTTAAATGTGTAATTTAAGTGAAAAATATCTAGGGCAAGACTAATTATTTTATTCTTTTTATTTAGTTTATTCTTTTTTTCTGCTGTAAACATACAGGTGCGTAAAGATGGTCTGTTATGTATGCTCCTGTTTGCATGTTAAAATAAATCAGTATTTTAAAATGCAATATTTATTGTGTCACACAAAAAAGACACGTCAATTTTTTTTTTCAAATAATAATATATATTAACCGGTTAATATCCGGTTAATGAGCAGCGGTTGTCGGTTAGTAAAATTAACCGAAATGAGCATCCCTATGTCTGAGTGATTAACAGTTTTATTGATTCTCAGGCAGATTTCAGAATGGAATACAGAATACAACTTTGTAAAGAATCAACACTTTATCCTATTAACAAACCCAAACCAAATTAATCTCTAACTACAACTTTAAGGTCCCGACTTGGCTGTCATTAAATACAGATAAAGCCTCCATCTTTATATAATGAAGAGAAAATTAAAATAAAATACTATAAGAAAATGAATAGGTAAATTTAGTTAATAACATATCACATTTACACTGTCACAATCAGTATATCTCACACATTTATTACTGTTCCATTTCCAAACAGGTTAAGTACTTAGACCATTTTTATAGTATAGGTTTAGCTTGTCCATTTGCTTATAAGACATTTTTTCAAATGTGGCCACTCTAGCAAGTTCTACAGCCCATTCTTAAAGGAAAGGGACATCTTCTGATTTCCAGCTCCTAAGAATTATTTGTTTGCCAATCAGTATAATCATGCAGTCTTTATTTTTGTTGGTTTTCCCTATTCGGAAGAACTAAAATGTGTCATGTTTACTGTTGATCATCATTTGGCTCATTAAGTGTTATGGCTTTGCAATCAAAACAATATGGGCACTATCATACACCTAGCAAAATGAGGCGCAAGACGTGTTTGGTGCAATTTTTTTTGCCATTTTCAGACCAGCGCAACCCTAATTTTCACATTGTGCATCACGTTCTTTAAATAGCAAATCCATTTGCACCACTTTGTGGACTCATGGGTGTTCCAGTCTAAAAAAGAGATGTGTTAAGGCGCATTGTTGGTGGGTTGCTGAGAAACTGAAATAGACTGCGCCATTGACCAGCTTAAAGCTGGTATAAAGCCCAGTGCAGAGTGCGTTAGTTATGCGCCTATATGGTCCAAAGGCTTACAGATTGCTTAATACACACTTGATGTACAGCAATGCACAAATATCTTTACGCATGAAAAAAATTAAAGGATTGAAATGTTACAAAAATATTATTTTCTACATAAATATAAAAACCACTGTCTCCATGCCTTCATGTCGGGAGACTTTTTTCAGTATATTATTAATGATAATTTGTTTTGTATAATGTTATTCTTATTCACCATATGGGGCATTAGAATAGGACGTGTGTTTGGACATTACTCAGTTTTTTGACCACGCTTCGTTATTATTGTTCATTTATTCATTTACTGGAAATTAGAACTGAATTTAGAAATAGTTTTTGAAACAAATCTTTCCGCTTAACAAACAAAATTAAATATGTCGGCTAATGGATGTCTTCAGTGGAGTGGGTTTCTACCGTTTCCTTATCCACGAAAGTAAAGGAGTAAAGTAAAGAGTAAAAGTAAAAAGAAAGAGAAAGTAAAGAGGCCGAATGGAGGAGGCTCATTCTTTATCCTCACACTGCAGATTGTTTGTTTAACTGTTTTCTTACTAGTGAAGCGTTCAGTTTTTTACTTACAAAATCCGCCATGTAAATAGCAAAAGCGCCATGGTGCGACCCAACTGACTCTTAAAAGGAATAGGAGATGAGACCCTGATTGGTTTAATGCACGTTATGCTCAAAACACACCCATAATTCATTATGAGAATAAGCAAACCCTGTTAGAACATGTGCCGGGGCGTAGAGCATATTTTCCATCCTTAAAATGGCAAAAGTGAATTCGCCATTAATGGTTTTGCGCCATGTGCTTTAAACTTTGCGACTAGATTTCTAAAATATGAAAACATCCCCAACTGCATACAAGGGTTAATGTTATTTACATGATGGAGGATAGTTCAATATCATGCTGTTAATCTGAGCAGAGAATAGCCATATTAAACAGGAAACACGACTGGAACTGTTTCTCATCACAGTGGAACCATTTGGTGAGAAGGTGATAGAGTGCTTGAGCTATTTATAGTCACAAAGTTGTTATATTATTGACAGTGAGTGGATGTCTGCGATGTAAAGTCATCTTCTTATCTTCTTCCGTCTTCTTTGGTATTGAACTCGAAGTCCTCTAAATATTGAGGATTAGTGAAGATCATCAGTTCTGATTTTCTCCCATGCTCATGATTTGAAGGACTTTGGGTTTAAGGGGAATGAGCAAAAAAGACCACTCCAGGCACTCTGGAGCTTAATGCATTCTGCAGAATAACTGATGGGAGCTATGAACTGGCATGCCACGAGAGGCAAATTCACAGTCATGGCAATATACTGTATCTTAAATGCAATGCTCATTGGGATTGCCTGTCATTTCAAGCGCTCTTCCTTTTTCCTCACTCTGCTTCAGCACTAATGATCCTAGAGTCCTTCAGTTCACAAGGAATTTAGAACATCATCCTCTTCAATCTTCGAACATCCTCATAGTTTCTATGACTTTAAGTTTACAGAGGGAGAATGTGGAAACAGCTAATCCAGCTATTCTGCAGTTTTACTTGTTTTGTTTTTACTTATTTTGGAGTAGTTATGAATAGGCATGGGACGATAAGCTGCGCATCGATGGATTTGCTCTTCAGTGTTGGGACTTTCAGCAGTAAAAACTAGTGGTGTAACGGATCACAAATCTGCAGTTCGGATCACACTACGGTTTTTTAGTCACGGATCGGACCATTTTTCAGATCATCAAAAAAGTGAGGAGACAAATGTCATTTGCTTTCCAATTATATAAAAATATTACTGCAAAAAACATTGCTTTTAACAAACAGAACTTAGAACCTGTAATGTTAATAAAAATAAAAATCAAGAAAGAACCAGCTGAAAAAAGAAAAGTATTCAATACAAAATATGATCTTTGCTACTGTTGCTGATAATTCTAAATATAGAAATGTAACATCTTGTACAACAGATCATATTTATCCTCAATTAATGATTCAACAATTCGCATAAAACTTCATGTTTAATTATAGGTGTATTCGTTTTGAAAACCTATTCAGTGACATAATTTTAATGGTTGTTTGTCGCCATCTGTTGGTTAAACAATGTATTTGTTTTTACCAGCGTCAAAAATTCACAAGTGTCATGTTATATTAAACGGTGATTTTAATCTTTACCATAAACATCAGGGTTTATATCTGAACTATAAACTGTGCTCCCAGCACTTCTGTGTTATTTAATTGTTTGTAACTCACTTAAAAAGTGTAAAAAGTAGATCTCTCTCGATGCAGATTTGAATGCAGCGCTTTGAAGGATTAATAAACATATGCAAATCATTATCATTTATCGTTCATGTTGCGCGGGTTTGAACTGAGATCATGATCTTTTAATGTCTAATTGTGCAGCTTTACACTGAATGCTTTAATGCAGGCTAAACAAGCAGTGACAGAAAACACATTAAATCTATAGCCTAAAAAAGCATTTAGGTAGGTCCCACCACAACTTTTCCCGTCATCATTATATCTTACAGTGAAGCCAAAATGCTTTCATGCACGCGATTTGAATGACGCGGGAGGCGATCTCTCTGCAGTGGTTATAAATGTTGGATTAACCAACAAGTTCAAAATAAATTATTAATCCGCGGGTCTAGTGCGTTCCGAACCGTGAGTTGTGATCCGTACGGATCACAGATCAACAGTGATCCGTTTCACCGCTAGTGAAAACTAAACTACACTGAACTGAACTAAACTGAAGTTTAACTCAGAAAACAGGACTGACACGGTTACAATCTACTATAATCTTCTATGTTAAGCTGCTTTGACACAATTTACATTGTAAAAGCGCTATAGAAATAAAGATGAATTGAATTGACGATAACTGTTTTCAAGGTATAATGCAGTTTGGAAAAGTCAAGGTTTTAAACCGCCAAAATTTTCTGTTATACTGTTCACGGTATATGTAAGATTTTTGTTTTTTAGCACAACAGTATCTCCAGCAGAAATTTTAAAGAAATCTGTGTTTTTTAAAACTAATGAAAACAACAGAAGTCATTGAAAGAGGAAAAAAGTTTTAGTTTTTTACCCAGACTTTTAAGAAGAATATATTTTAGAGCACTAATCATAATACCGTGAAACCGTGATATTTTTATCCAAGGTTATCATACCATCAGAATTAAATACCAGCCCATGACTAGTTATGTACTGGCTGAGAGAAACATACACAGTCAAAAAGCTCTATCTGTGTTATTCAGCATTTTAGATCATCAGGGATGGTCGGTTGGGGTTATATTTTGTGCATTTTATTTGTACAAGCTAGCTGGCTATGTTCTGTATTCAAGCAAAACTTTTTTAGCTCAAATAAAGCAAACAGTGCGACTTCATAATCAGGTTTTGTTACATCTGTCCACTTGGTGTGTCGCAGCCCTTAAAGTTCCTGTGAACTGGAAGTTGCTGAGAGTTTTATTTCAATATGATGATGTACTTTCAGGCAACATGGTAGTTCAGTGGTTAGCACTGTCGCCTCACAGCAGGAAGGTCGCTGGTTCGAGCCCTGGCTGGGTTCTCCCCGTGGGTTTCCTCCTGGTGCTCCGGTTTCCCCCACAAGTCCAAAGAAATGCATTATAGGTGAATTGGGTAAGCTAAATTGTCTGTAGTGTATGTGTGTGAATGTGAGAGTGTATGGGTGATTTCCAGTACTGGGTTGCAGCTGAAAGGGCATCCGCTGTGTAAAACGTATGCCGGATAAGTTAGCAGTTCATTCCGCTGTGGCGACCCCTGATGAATAAAGGGACTAAGCTGAAGGAAATTGAATGAATGATGTACTTCCAACTGAAGCGGAGTAGGGGCAGGGCTTTCTTATCATTTCCTCACAACAAACTAACGATAAAAGGAGCGTGGTAAGAATATTGTGTCAAACCACACCAAACGCTGAAGCGAATGATCAGACTTTAATTGAAGATTACCAACACAAACATTTTTTTATTTGCATGGAGTATACGTTCACCTAAAGAATAAGAATGTGTGCTAGCAAAAAATGTAAATGATGCTTCCTCCTTCCCCAATCTCCTACAGTACTGAACCCAGAGTCCTTCAGTTGATGAGGATTCAAGAAGATTGTCCTAACAGATCTTCACACATTCTCATGATTTAAGGACATTGTGTTTATCACTAGAGGAGAAAGAGAGCAATTGCTGTTTAAACAGTTCATCCAAAAAATGAAATTCTTTACCACTTAGTGCCACTGAGGTGGTTCTAAACCTATATGTATTTCTTCTTCTGTTAAAAACAAAACAAGATATTCTGAATCTGAAGAATGCTGGAAAAAAGTAGCCATCGACATCTATAGTACAAAAAAATGATATGCTGTTAAATTTATGTTTTTTTCACAACATTCTTCAGAACATCTTCTTTTGTGTTCCAAAGAAAGAAACCCAAACAGGTTTAAAACAAATAAAAGATGAGCATCATTTTTATTTTTGGGAGAGCGATCACTATCAACTTATTCTGCAAAATAACGAGGAGCGATGAACCGATGTAACAAGCATAGTCACAAATCCATATTTGAGATATTAATAGTAAATTATTGAGAATGCATTCTTCATTGTGATTGCCTGTAATGTGAGACGACTCTTCCTTTTCCTCAGTCTCCTTTAGTACTGAACCCTCTCAATTCAGGAGGATTTCAGCAGATCATCCTCGCTCATCTTCTCAAATGCTATTGATTTGAAGGACCCTGGGTTAAACGCCAGAAGAGAATGAGAAAAGATGGCAAGCAGTGTAAAGCATGCTTTTGAGATGCAATACTAACAACTTGACATCACATTTCATTTTAACAGTCTTCCTGCAGATTAAATGAAGTGGTCTGATTTTTACACTTTTTATTTTATTATTATCATTTTTTATTTTATCTGTGAAGCCAAGGGTACTTCAAATGATGAGGATTTGTGAAAATCACAATGTCCAATCTTGGTCTTAATTATCCCTTCTAATAATTTGAAGGACTGTTTAGCACTATAAGAGAGTGAGGAATGATGGCTTCACATCCCATGAAATCAAAATGAAGCATGCAAATGTATTGTAGTCAGAACTCCAGAAGTCATTATATTTGTCTTTTTTCATTCTCCTGTGGCATTAAACCCAGAGTAGTTCATGTGGATTTGAAAAGATCATCCTTTCTGATCTTCTCACGTCCTTATGATGCTATGAACTTTAGTTTTAAAGGGTTAGTTCACCTCAGAATTAAATGTCATTATTTGTTTAGCGACATTCCAAAGAAATTAATTTATCTTCAGAGCCCAATGAAGATGTTTTAATCAAATCTCTCCGTTGAATGTCTGTTCACACAAAGATTTGTAAAGATACCAAAAAATAAATCCATAAGATTAAATTGGTTCAATCAAAATGTTATGAACGAAGATAATGGCCATATACTGTATCTGAATTAATTAAGGCTAGTATTCACACATAAACATTGCTCAGCGATCAATGTTTACAGGGTTCTTTTCAATGTTATTACGACTTTTGTGCCACAAGTTTGTTATTTTCATCTGAGGCATGTCTTGCAAATGCAAATAGGGAACGATGCACTCATATTTTCCAACATCTCAAAGCTTCAGAATGCTGAAAGTGCACAGTGAGTCATGTGACTAGACCTTACCAATCAGCTTCATATTTTGTAAGGAATATACACATTTTAGTTATAACGGTTGGACTAATTACCTCAGACAAATGCAGCTGACCCAAACATTTCACAGCAGAATGAACCTCCACATATTCCGGCATATGTTTTACGTAGCGGATGCCCTTCCAGCTGCAACCCAGTACTGGAAAACATTGTGCAGTCACATAGGACAGGGCCGATAAAACGGTATCGATATTTATTATGCGAACATCATTGTCAATAACCATAAAAAAAAGTTTAATATGAAGTTTCGGTATGAAGCGATATAGCTTTATTGAAGTGTGGCTGCTAATCATACATTGTAAACAATTTAAACACTCTTTCATGACAACACTCATCTGCTGGGTCCTCCTCTGCTGTGGGACTGTGAATCACCAACAACCTCATGATTTCATTTGTGTGGCCTTCAAGTTCGTCCTCCTGTTGAAAACAAAATACATTTTTAAAGTTAATTCAAGGAAATAAGCATAATGTTTAAATAGTTGTTTTAGTTAATGACAGCTGTTTGAACAAACAAGATTTCTGTTAAACAGCAGTTCAATACAAAAACAGGAAGCAAATTAAAATCAAAACCAAAATTCTTTAAATTATTATGTGACTACCTCGGGTGACCCTTTCATCAGTTTCGTAATAAATGTCCCCCATCAAAGGTAAAATATAAATCAATCTATAGTTAAAAGTAAAACTAATGAATCATAATTCAATATATTTTTAATGATAAATGACAGATTTCTGTCCCTCCACTTAAGTCCATTCACCCAAAACTCTGACACTTCATAAACTTCATAAAGACATTGTACACTAAACACATTTGTAAGTACATTTGCAATTGCACAGTAAGTATATTTGCAAGTGTTTAATCTAAATTCTCAGAAGAAAATGTAGTTATCTACATTTTTAAGTCAAATCAAATAGGCTTGTATTGACTTCAGTACCAATCGGTGCTGAAATTTTAAAAACGTCCATTTCCTGCTAACATTTGAGCGCTGTTGAGCTCATTTTTAAACACTGCTAATTGGCCATTCTGTTCGTATGCTCAACAGAAGCGACTGTGATTGGCCATCTAGTTGACAACACTAGAATCAAATGAACTTTACTAGTCATCTCAACTTAGATCAGTCAGCATTAAGTTAATCAATGTTGAAAACTTATCAACTTATTAAAATAAGATAAATGTTGTCACAACTTTGTCATATCATTTTTTTTACAGTATAGCACCTTGGCACATGAACAATCTGGAAATTACTGTATAATAGATTTCCACAAAGGCAGAGTTGTCACTTATAGATTTAGTTGTGTGACAAAATATGTTACATCGATGCATTGCTATCAAAAGTTTTCAACAAACATATAATAGGAGGATTTTTCTTGCAGCAGAAATTACATTTGGTTCACTGGCTGCCTAAAATTCTATTCAAGTGTATTCTCCGTTCGTGTCAAAAATGGCAGGTTTTTATTTTATTTCATTCTGTTGGCGCTTTATGTTTTAAACATATTTGAGTTTGTCTGCTTCAAATGGGGGTCTGAATGCTGAATGGCTAAATCAAAGCTCAAAGCAGCATGTGTTTAGCTTGGCTGGTCTTTCTTACACTAGTCAGTGGCTCTGACAGGGAGATCGCCAAGTCATAACAGAACATTTCTACACTTGTAGCTCTGCACTGACAATCTGTTTCCGAGCTTCTCCATATTTTATTTTTCTTCATAGGCTGGTGCCATTATTGCTTCTGACCGTTTGCAAGCACACACTGTGATTTTTTTTTTTTTTCCAATATGGAAGTGTTACAAGCAGTGAAACTTCAGCCAAAGATTTGTGTTGTGTTTCGCCTTGGAAGGAGGCTGTATTTGGTATTCATTGTTTCTGCACAATGCTGTGTGTGGAGAGTTAAAGACCGGCATTTCTTGCTGCAGCCGACTGCTGGCCTTCATGTCATGAAGCACTTTGCCACGTCAGCTTGCGGCTTTCTGCTGACCGCAGCAAACTGGCAATCGTAGCAAAGCCTGAATTGGCTACTAAAGAAGCTGTGGTATTTGTGTACAAATTTCAGATGATGCAGGGCTTTTGTGTGAAATTGTCTAATGGTCACAGCTTCTTGTGGAAATTTGTGTGAATTGATTTGTGCTTGTCACAATGCTGTTTCACAGGAGTGTTTGAGTGCAGGTTGGTGTTCTGTTTGCAGTCAGAAATGTAGATGTCAAAATATTGTTCATATGGAAGTAATGAACATGTTAGGCAGTGATAACAGCTTGTGATCATAATGATTATTATACATGGATAATACACTACCTAACAAAAGTCTTGTCGTTGATTCCAGTTGTAAGAGCAACAAATATTAACTTGACTTCTAGTTGATTGTTTGGAAAAGTAGCAGAAGGTAATTTGAACTGCATCCCAATCATCATAAATACTGCAAAAGGCTTATTAGAGCCTGCATGGACCCAAGATTCACATGGAAATCAGTCAAGTTTGGTGAAGGAAAATCATGGTTTGGGGTTACATTCAGTATGGGGGCATGCGAGAGATCTGTAGAGTGGATGGCAACATCAACATCAACAGCAGAATAGCACTTCTCATACTTCAGCCTCCACATCAAAGCTCTTGAAAGCAAAGAAGGTCAAGGTGCTCTAGGATTGACCAGCCCAGTCACCAGATATGAACATTATTGAGCATGCCTGAGGTAAAATGGAGGAGGTATTGAAGATGAATCCAAAGAGTCTTGATGAACTCTAGGAGATCTGCAAGAACGCTTTCTTTGTCATTCCAGATTACTTTAATAATAAGTGATTTGAGTCATTGCAGAGATGTATGAATGCAGACCTCCAAGCTCACGGGAGTCATACATAATATTAATTCTTTTTCCACTGACTTTATATTCTGAACAGTACATTATTTCTGTTAAGTGACAAGACTTTTGTCTAAGCAAAGTCAGACCTTACTGTCCTAATTAAATGATTAAAAATCAAACCATGATCATATTTTATTTTGGTAAAATAAGCGTAATCTAAAAGCCTTCGCCTTTAATATAAGCCACTTCTGATACCAAATGATCAACTAGAAGTCCAGTTATAATTTGTTGTTCCTAAAACTTGAATAGGTGACAGGGTTTTTGTCAGGTAGTGTATCTGACAGTTTTTTTTATCTCGACCCAAAGTTGACATCTTCAGAAGACTTTGCAAAGATTGATTACAGTTTAAGCAGTTGTGGTTGTTAATATACAGTATATATATTTTTAGTTGGCTGTATGAAGACTTCAGATGCACAAACCTATAAGAGCCTACTGAAAATTTATTCTAAAATGAGCCTTTTTCCTCAACTTCCTATGCTTATATTTATTTATTTCACTTTAAAGGCAATTGGAAATATTACAAATACCTACAAGTGAAAATACTAAATTTATACACAGGAGCTCATGTTAGAAGGAACTTTCAGATGGCACTTTTATTTGATTTGAACTCTTATGCAGAAACAATGTGGTATTAAAAGGATATTTCACAATCTATTTATCACTCTCATGTTGTTCCAAACTTCTATTTATCATTTGAATACAAAATAGGTTATTCAATTGTTTAGTCATATTTAATATCCAGTAGGGTCTTGTGATTTCTTTAATCTAGAAAATCCAGACAGAATCACAGAATCCGTTCATTAAAATGGTACAGTAGCTGCGAAATGTCACTGAGTTTGACAGATTTTGGATGAATAAATCAAAATTTCTGCTGTTCATCTAATCAAGCTGTGATTTGTACTTGCGTCTGTGAATATTAAACTACAAATAGATTGTAAAAAGATATAAAGTCTGCATGTTCACAAGCGTTTTACCATTTTATTAGGAAAAATACAAAACCATCATCCTGTCATGTACACACAAACTCACAGCAGCTTCACAACCACCCGTCAAAATCTACATTTGGTTCACTTTATGACAGAAACATACTGTTATACAGTATATTGTCATTTTAAAAGGAAAAAAGTGTGACTTGTTTCATGGGATCCTAACAGTTTCTTAATGTATTGTTAAACGCTTATGTATTTTTGTTATTTGAATAAGTTGTATGATTTCAATAAATGACTAAACATTTATTTAAATCATTTCTGAACAAAGAAAAAATGAAAACCAAAACAAAATGGAATTCATATAAAAAAAGAAGAAAAAACGTATTTGGTAAATAATTATATGGAATTTGCATAAAAAGCTAATTTCATAGGACCCTAATTCTTCATATCCATTCCCTACTCAAACACTTTCACACATCAAAAGGTACAAACAATTCATATAAATTGATCAATTTCATCCAAGTCTTCTGAAATCACAGTCACTAATAACCAGACATTGTTTTTCATTGAACTGTCTCTTTTAAGATATTTATATATATTTTTTTGTTCCTGTCTCAACAAAGGCCTAGATTTTATTTGTGGTCCATTTCATGGTACTACAAAAAATTATACAAGTTTCTCTGCACAGCATACTTTCCTTAAGGGAAATATCAATGTTGCCAAGTTTATATCAGGCAAAGAGATGTAGCTCAAGGGAACTGCACCGAATCTCACATCGTTCACTATGCAGTGTACTAACATCTCTAACTCAAAATCAATGGCTGGCAGACGTACAGTAAACTGCTGCCAGAGGTGGTGCATATCCTTGGCTGAAAACACACCTCTGTTTTCTCACAGTACTTTTACTAAGAGTGAATTTAACAGGTCACCTTCATGTTTTATTAAGCATTTCAATGAATTATCAATGCTGCAAAAAAAAAAGAAAAAAAAAAAGAAAAACTTACTTAGTGTTTTTGTCTTGTTTTTAGTCCAAATACCTAAAATTCGTAAACCAAGAAGCATTTACTAGACAAGTAAAAAATATTGTCTTGTTTTTAGAAATAATATGTCAAAATTAAGTGAGTTCTTCCTTAAAACAAGCAAAATAATCTGCCAATAAGGTAAGCTAAATACTTTTCTTTTCGCTTTGAAATAGGATTATATTGCTAACCCCACTGGAAGGTTTTTTTTTTGCTTGTTTTAAGGAAAAAAACATTTAATTTTGACTCATTATTTCTAAAAACAAGACAATAGGTTTTACTTGTCTAGAAAAATGCTTCTTGATTTAAAAGAGAGCTATTGTACCCCTTTTTACAAGATGTCAAATAAGTCTCTGATGTCCCCATAGTGTCTCTGTGAAGTTTTAATCTCAAAATAACCCACAAATAATATTTATAATAATAACTCTTTGAAACTGTCCCTTTTTAGGCTTTGATACTAATTGTGAAATTTTGGTGACTGTCGATTGTGCTCTCAACCCCCTTTTCAAAAGACGGCGGAGCTACAAATGCCTATGGGTCAGCATAGTGGCAGATTCAAAAACAAGACTAACGCCTTATGCTAAAGAGGGCGAAATCGTCAATAATGGGCGGGGCTTTCCCCCTCTGATGACACACACAATGAGACAATAGCCCCTTTCACACATACAGACCTTTCCTGACAATTTTCCAGAAAGGTCTGTATGTGTGAACGAGCCTTTTTTGAAATTACCGGTAGATTCGCTCCGGTAAATTATTGGAAAGAGAAGTTGTAACATTAGAGGTAATTTACCGGAATGCTGCTCTGTGTGAACGCAGATAGAAAATTGCCAGAAAGAGCGCTTTCACGATTACAACGTGCTGATGCGAGACGTCTACTCTACAGAACACTAAGACACAATTACATCTGGGCTGTTTAGAAAAAAAGCCTTTGAATATTTTTCCACACATTTAGCTGCTAGATGTTAGTCAGATAACGTTTCTATGTTCCTTCTTAATGCCAACTGTGTAGCAAATTATCGCTAAAATGCTTATGTTAAACCGCTGTTTGTTTACCTCCAAGCTCTGCTTCAGTTGCTTGATGCGTGTGCACGCAAAGCAGCCAGTGAGCGCCAGCACACACACACACACATATTATGTGCATCTTGACATCCGAAAGTGTTCCTCCATATGTTTTCATCAAAGTTGTTCACAATATTTATCCATCCCCAGAATTTGTAATGTAGTCAGATGTGTAAACATTTAGCTGCTGTTCGCACTTCTGCTGTTGGATGTCTCTGGAACAAAAGCAGCTGCATGAATGCTAAAGCTTTAAATAAAAGTGAAACTATCAACAAAAACCAGACCACTTCTATGTTTACAAAAACAAGCGCAGCCATTTAGAGGCCATTTGTGCTTAATGATTTCGGTATTTTGGAATGGATGTATAAATAATCTTTTCCGGAGAAATTCCGGAAAGTTCTTACCTGTGTGAACAGCGCTTTTTTTTAAGTCGTTCTGGAAATTTTCCAGATATTTACCGGTATCGCTGTGTGAAAGGGGCTATTGTGTTTATGCAGACTGTTTTCATGAAGTGTGATCTATAAAAAAAAAAAATGAATACATTTTTACCATTAGAAGCTGGTTATATTCACAGACTGAGAGTGTTTAAAGACTGAGAGTGTTTATTTGGATTAGAAAGACCAAAACTAAGCTTTTTTTTTGTTTTTTTGTAGCATAATAATCCATCGAAATCTTCATGCAGTGTCCTTGTGAGAGATGTAGCAAGCAGTAGCATGCAACATTACAATGTTTGTTCAGGTTCAGCAACCTGCAAGCTTGTATGGCTGCAAATGGCACATTGCAATCTCCGGCGTGATGGATAATTAAGTGCATGAATGGGATTTCAGAGTAGCCCAGGGCAGAAGCAGAACACGTGCCGCCTATGATGTGTTTTTTTTTTTTTTTTTGTAAGGGAGTGGCGTCAATCTCAGATAGTGGAGAATGGGCTATGAAACCATCGGTTGGCCGCGTAATGCTGCCATTTGAATACTAAGATGAGAAGAGAAAACAAACACGAGATTTGCTGCGAGGCAATGAAATATTGAAGATGTGTGTGTGTGTGTGTGTGACTGGTAAAATTGCTCCCTTGAAAATACTCCGTGTGATTCTGCGTATTAAATGTTATATTAATCTTGCGCAGTAAAAATGTGAACCACAGGTACGTGATGCCTGAAGGGATGTTCTGAACTCGGTGCAATCGATAGCTTCTTAAAAATGCCACCAAAAAAAAAAAAATGTTGCAATAGCGATATCAAGAATAGAATGAAAAACTGAAATCTGAATCTGCTGATCTCTGATATTTGAGTAATATTGCTTTTTGTGCAATTATGGCTCATGCTATTGATCTGTTAGTTGCAATGCAGAGGCACGATGGGATATTGTTTACTGGTTCAGAACTACTTGCAAATTGGAGCTCCTGTCATAGAATGTGTGTTGCTTGGGTTTAGCCACTCTAATATTTCGTCCCAGAATTAAGAAATCTCACAGGATCCGGAAAAAGTGAGGAACTTTGAAAAAGTGTGCTGCAGATGGCATATGATTTAACGAGATGACAGGGCTTAGAGTTATATAATGATTGTTCGTTCGCAGCAGGGTCTCTGTTTATTTATTTGGTTTTAGAAGTCTTTTTGCATGTGTCTCGGTGCATATGAAAGGACTGACAATATGTGGCGTATTTATCCTGCTTGGGAATTTTGTAAACAACTGTAAATGCAAGACGGTGAAAGAGCAGCATTTAAACTTGTTTTTTTGTGTTTATTATCATTTTTATTTACCCCTAGTTAGTGCAGCTTTAAGTGCAGAGTTACATATTATTTCACCAAATAAATATAATAGAATGTCAATTATAAGTTATAGTTCCTAGTTTATCTCTAAAGCATAAAAGAAAATACAGAAGATATGTTTCTATTTATTTACTTTTTTAAATGCAAGTCATGTTTTTGAATTAATTATGATTTAACTTTAATTTAATTTGATTATTTTTTTAATTTAATTTTATTTTATTTGTTAATTAAATCTATTTGTTAATGTAATTTTAGTTTATAATTTAATTTTATTTTACATTTTGAAATTTAATTTAATTTATTTGTTACCTACATTTATTTGTTAACTTTATTATATACTTTAATTTAATTTTATTTTATTTTATTTGTTAATTAAATTTGTTAACTTAATTTATTTTGTAATTTAATTTAAATCAATTTCATAAGGTAAATTTATTTTATTAGGTAAATAAATTAAATTAAATTTAGTAGGCTAAATTGTCCGTAGTGTGTCTGTGTGAATGAGTGTGTGTGGATGTTTCCCAGTGATGGGTTGCGGCTGGAAGGGCATCCGCTGCGTAAAACATGTGCTGGATAAATTGGCGGTTCATTCCGCTGTGGCGACCCCAGATTAATAAAGGGACTAAGTCGAAAAGAAAATGAATGAATGAATTTAATTTAATTTAATTTAATTTTACTTTTTTAAATTTAAATTAAATTTAATTTAATTGAATTTTATTTTTTTATTTGTTAATTAAATTTATTTGTTAATTTAATTTTAGTTTATAATGTAATTTAATTTGACTTCTTTTATTTTATTTGTTAATTACAATTATTTGTTAATTAATTTTAGTTTATAATTTATTTTATTTTATTTTATTTTATTTTATTTTATTTTATTTTATTTTATTTTATTTTATTTTATTTTATTTTATTTTATTTTATTTTTATTTTTATTTTATTTTATTTCTAAAATTTACTCATGTTCCATGCAGGCAACTGAAAAAGTAAACAAAGATAATAAATTAATTACATAAATAATTTTAAAAAATACTTTCAGAAAGAAAACAAGTTTCTTTGAGATTTTTGGATTATTATAAATATTATGTGTTATTTTTATTAACCTTTACTTGTAGTTTATCTTGTATTTGTCTAAGGCGTATGAGAAAAGTTGAAAGCAACAGCAATGTATTCAGTGTGAATCTAAACAGCCCGTAACTGTCTTCATTTTCAACGCAAAAAGACAAAGTCGCCAGTTATTCTGCAGTTCATTCATATTCTTTGATGAAGTGAGATGATTGTCCCAGGTTAGGAGAATGGATTCAGTGGTGACCATTGCCTTCCATTTGTAGTGTTGTGATAGGGATTCTTATGGGATAATATCAGCTGGTTAAATGGAGACCATCTATCATGCAGCCAATGCAAGAGAGATCCTATAATGTTACAGATGATCTGTGCCTGAGTCTGCCAGCAGCAGTTTACCATGCTGCGCAAAGAAAAAGGGAAAAACATCCCTCTGTTTTATTCCCTTTAATTGCTCCATTGTTAGAGTTTTATGTGTTTTAGCTGGCTGGTGCTTCAACACTTTGTGCTGTATTTAAATATAATTACAAAAGCATGATGGCAAATGTTGTGTTACAATGAAGAAATTGCAGTTTAGAAAACATTTGGGTGAGAATCATCTCTTGAAAAAAGTAGAGGCGCACCAATTGACCAGGCAGAAATTGGAACTGGAAGGTTTTTGCTGCATTTTTTTGTTTTAATTTGGCCGATGTCTGTTTGCTGTTGAACACAAAATGCATAGCAAAGTTTATGACAAAGTAAACAGATTTTTTTAGGACCGGCTGTAGATGCTGGAGACCGGCAACATGTACTAGGGCTGTGTGATTAATAGAATTCAAATCACAATCGCAATTACAAACGTTGTGATGAGTTAATCGCAGGCTGCGATATGAAATATATATGTATTATTTAATTTCCCCCACCAAGAGCAAATGCGTGACTGCTGTCCGTGTAGCCAATTGAGTAAGCACACTTTTCGTTCTGCCCAATCAGAATTGTGCAACCGAACTTATCCGGAACACTCACTATATAAAAAAGAAAACAAACAGGATAGCACGGACAAGTGGGATAATGGCACCTGCTGCTTCAGCAGCATTAATAGATTAATTAATATCAAAGAAAAACAGCATTGGTAATATGGGAATATTTTGGATTCATAGTCACAGACACCAAACAAAAACGGGTAATTTTTAAGAGCTGTCACAGAATTGATGCCACGGCTTGCAGATTATTGAGCTGAAGCTTGACTACAAAATCAAATTGCAAGTCAAATCGCAATCCCAATATCTGTCAAAAAAATCACAATTAGATATTTTCCCCACATCACACAGCCCTACCATGTACTATATTTGCTTTAACAAATGTCACAAATTTTGACATTTGTTTTAGGGATGTGAAATAAACAGAGTTTGGTAACAATCGTTAGGACTGCACAATACTGGGAAATTATGCAATATGTGATATTGTTGTTGAGTGTTATGATAAAGATATTTCTTACAATATAACTCGCAAAATGTAATCGATAGGACTGCACGATACAATATGTCATATTGTTATTGAGTGTTAAGATAACGATATATCTTATGATATAACTCGCAAAATGCTATTTTATCAGCAATTTTAAAAAATAACAATTTATTTATGTTATGATCAGGCTAAAATTAACAGGTAATAGATATTTTTCTGAGCTAATTTAATTAAAAAAAACAATGTCAAGTACAAACATTTAGACTTGCTTTAGATTTAAACACCATAAATGACTGAAAACGCCAGCAGAAATTCTGATTCTGTTGTGTTTTTCCTCTCTTTTCTCCTGGCATTAGCGTTTATTTTCAGCTCTAGCTTCACCTAACAGAACCTACTGGAGAGGTGGGGATGAAAATAGTAAAGGCCTCATTTGATTGGTCAGATTTGGATAAACAAGCTGCATGTAGCACACAAATGCTTGGCAAATAAAATTTATTTAATTTATTGCACTTCCTATGGATATTGCATGTACAATAATCACAACAACGTTAATTTTTCGATATATTGTGCAGCCAATCAGTGCCGAAATTTTAAAAGCCTACAATGTCCCGCTAACATTTGAGTGCTGTTGAGCAGGTTCTTAAACATCGGTGATTGGCCATTGTGTTCACGTGATCAACAGAAATGACTGTGATTGGCTCTGAAGTTTATCACTTCACCACTCTTCACTGCTGTTGACAAAGCGCAAACACAGATGCATGTACTACTCAGGAGGATTTGGAAGCTGTCTATCGGCTGATCCGCTTATGAGCAGATATATGAGCCATTCGCTGATGGATCAGATGATTTACTCAGCTTTTTAATTCTCCACACTCTAGTATCGATTGGTACCAAAATCGATAGTTTTGACCACCGTATTTTATTTCATATTTTCATGATTCCGTGAAATTTAAATTTTTTATTTTTTTAAAAAACAATTTTATTCACACCAGATGTGGCGTGCGCGAATAAATCGTGCAAATAAAGCACGCTATTCACACGTAAATAGACGCATGAACATTTTGAGTTTACTCGCTTCATTCGCACATCAAATTGCTTCATTCGCGCGTCAAATTCTCTTCACAATAGACGCAGATTCGCGTCATGAGCAGGGCATCTGTCAGGCTTTCAGCGGTGCTTCTGACTGAGCCCAGCCCAGTTTGATGAACTGTTGTCCGGTGTCGGCAAGAGGATTTCACCTTGGGACACCAACAACAGGTGCTACGTCATAATCACGCCCCTACAAGAGCAAGCTCCTGATTGGTTAACGTGGAGCGAATGTCTGCTGAAGTTCAGATTTTCAGATTTTCAGTGTCGTTTACACTGCCTCATTCGCACGAATCGCACCGCAGGACGTTTATTCTCATCTTTGCATTGACTTATGTAAATCACTCGCGCTTGATGCTTCATCCGCATCTAGTGTTAACGCAGCATAAGGTGAACGGGGACTATAGATGCAAATTAGCTTGATCTATTTGAGCTATTCTGGTCCTGGTCCCTATATATATATACAAACATACATACATGCATACATATATACATACATATCTATATCTATCTATATATATATATATATATATATATATATATATATATTATATATTCTATTTAAAACATAAGTGGCCAGCATAGGCTTCATTCATTATGCTTTCCCAACTTTTGATTTTGTCTTATGTGCGGATCGATAGGTTGTATTTGAATATTTCATATTCAGAAACATTAATTGGCATTTTTGACAGGCAGAGCAGCTTGCTTTTCATGGTTTGTACTTGAAATACAGGAGAAAAATATAAATCTTTTTATAAAGATATCTATTAATGGAACATACTGTCTTCACAAAAAAAGATGATGTTTTCTTTTAGATTATCTCTGTTTAATGCATATTAACCAAGGAAACTCTTTATTTCTGCAGTTTTTTAACGCCACCTACTGGAATTTGCCTTTTTAAATTCTGTCTACTGTTTTGTAATCCTGTCTACTCATACGGACATGCTTTATGTAGCATAATTTCACAAAGCTAAAGTTAAATCATTATGTTTTTACTTTATATTTTAGAAATTATACAATCAAATTTAATCAACTACCATGTATAGTCTGTTTGTGTGGGTCACCATTACAGTGTGGTGGTTTCCTCTCATTTGAAATCACTGCAGATGCTTCAGCAAATAAACATCTGCTTGTGTACTTATATTTAAAAGTCTTCTTGTTTCTAGCTTAAAACTTGTAAATCATTATGACGAATTCCAAATTTGCTCATCAAAAAAAATCACCAGTTGGAATCAGCCATGAAAAATCAATATCAAAAAAGTTTCCGCTTGTAACCATGTATGTCGATAAGATTTGTTAATCATCGTCTTCATTTGTGTTCTTGATTGAGGGTACATGGAATATATATTTTCTCAGTCATGGATCTGAAAGTGTCCTACAGTCACAGACAGCTGTCAGCTAGTCCTGCCTTACACCAATGACAAACTGTAATTGACGATTGATTGTGCAGTTGATAAGCAGAGCCTTTGAGCTGTTAGTCAGTGAAGGCCTCCAGCAGGAGCCAGGCCTGACAGAGAGGAGCTTTTATTGGATTCTGTCTACCGAGAAAACATGGGTCCTTATGTGCCACACAGATTGATGGTGATTTGGGTTTGGGAACATGGTCTAGTCGAGGGTAAGGAAAGCTTAGCAGTAGTTTGTGGATCTCGGAGGACAATCCTGGAATAAAGGACAACATATCACAATTAATCTAGTTAAATGGCATGTTATTGATATGATTGGTAGGCAGGTGCTCAAATTCGTGAAGAATCAGGGTTATTACACCAAATATTGATTAAAAATTTTGGTGTTGTGTTGTTTAAAAGTTATTTTTATTTAATTATTTTTAAAAATGTGGAAATAATAATAAATATTATATAATAATATAAATATATATATTATTATGAGGATATTTAGGTAAGCAGTGGTCAAAATAGTGGCATGCAGGGAATCCAGAGTTGTGGTCAATAAACAGGCAAATGGTCAGTACAGGCAGCAAGTAACATAAACAAACAAAACAAAGCAAGGGTCACACACGACAAGGCAAGGCAAAGGGAACGTGTCGTAATGTTCATAAAGCAATATAACAAGACTCAGCAACTGGTGTGTGTATGTGTGTGTCTGTGCTGCTTTTAAAGTCCATGTAATCAGTCAGCCGTGTGTTAGCAATCAGTGGAAAACTGGAACAGGTGTGAATGTGTGGTGCATTACAGGATTTGTAGTTCATATGGTCACAGATTTATAGTTCTCCAGCGTTCTGTATAGACTAGATCGCTGGTTATTGTGACAATATTATACAATTAAAATTATTATTATTATTATGTAAATTGCATTTAATTGCATGAGTTTTTGGGTTTCTTTGTTCCTTTTCCCGCCGTCCTGAGCTCATCAGTTCATATAGCACCTGTTTGCCATTTGATTCTTTCATTATCTTGTGTATTTAAGTGCCTCTTTCTGTTCAGTTCCTTGTCTTATATTGTTATGTCTACTCCTGAGGATGTGTCTCAGTTTCTGTGGATTAAACACTTATATATCTCCACTTCCTTGCACTTTTTCTGTATATCATCCCTGGGATGTAAAATAACACAGACTTTGTTTAACATTAAAAATGTATGTACTACCAATAATAATCCCCATTAAAAACTAATGGAAATTACAGGGGAAAAATAGCTTATTTGTTATAAAATAAAATGTCATATATATAAAAAAATGATTTCTGTATATATCAAAATATATCATTTAAATTCTAGTAAAATGTTGTTATACTTTCATTTACAGTGCCTTACAGTGTGTATTGATCATCAGTTTATTATGATCATTATTCATCTTCTTTACAGATAAGGTTACATTACCTGCAAACACTTATCGCAGCATAGCAAAAGCCAAAGCCGTGCACAACTGGAGTCCCAACACAATCACTCTTTCCATCTGAAATTGAAAAATGTGCAGTTCACGCCCCTGTGTAATATTCAGACTAACAGTCTCATTACCTTTCCATAAAAGCCCAAAGATCGGTTTCAGCCGCTCGCCAAATGTAATAGACTAAATAGATGCAGTGTAAGAGTCTGATAAATTGTAATGAACAGAACAGATGTGGTGATTTTCATGGAAAAGAAAATACTCAGCTGCATGTTTATATTACATATTCTGACCTGCTGAAGCCCTGTGGCATCTTTTGAACTGAACTAAAAAAAAAAAACCTAAACTTTAAGTTGGTTTTAAATTTGGAAGTAATCAGTAAACATTTGACAGCGACATAAATAAGAGGAAAGCAACCTCTCGGCTCCATCGCAAATGTATTGTACAGAGTTTGAATTTAAGAAAGTTTAATTAAAATGTATAACAGCCCTGTGAATTCAAGCAAATGCACTGCTCTCTCTGTTTTTGACGTTGTCTATGTCTGTCAGGTGGTTTTCTATAACTAAATTGCATGAGAAGGTAAATCTGGCTCCAGATGTTTGGTGTTTTGAAATAACTTGTACATAATTGTGCTACTTGTTTATCTGTTAAATTGCTACATTATTATTGCTATAAAAAATGATCAGAATTAGTAGAATGAATGATAAAATATTTTTTGTCAAGGAATAAAATGTCATTTTCAGTGTTGGGGAAAGTTACTTTTGAAAGTAGTGTACTACAATATTGAGTTACTCCCCTAAAAAGTAACTAATTGTGTTACTTAGTTACTTTTATGAAACGTATTGCATTATATTATTTTTGAGTCCTTTTGCGTTACTTTTCCTTATCTGGCTGAGATTTGATCTCTTTCAGAACTTGCCGTTGTTTTTTCACCCATTTTATCAAGAAGCTCTGCATTTAACAACCACCTATATAACCCACACTTTCATTTACCTTTAAAAATGTAGGATAAAATTATATTTTAAAAATTTCTGAGCCCAGAGCTACAGTACATGCTGTATATACAGATTAATAAAAGCATGTAAAGGAATGTGTTTGCTACTTTTGTACATTTTGTGTTATTAGTTAAGTAAATTCACTGTCCATTGAGATAAAGATTGCTATAAAGCCTAAGAGTACTTACATGAAATCATTTATATCAAGGCAAAAACAAACAAACAAAACAAAATGAACAATAAAATGAAAAATAAATCTTCGCTTTATACATTGAATAAATTGCTTCACGTGGCTTTAACAAATGTATAAATTGTTACCCAAAACAAAAATAAATCGTACAAAATTATATTACAAAACGTAGTCAAAAAGCAATAACCATTTTTTTTAGTTTAGTCTAATTAATTATTTTAATTAAATATTACACATAATATACTTAACGACAATCCACTTCTTTTCTTCGATGAGTTCAAAATAACAAGAATCCATTGCAAAAATGTAAGTCGCTGGCCTGCCATTGTTTCTGTTTCTGACTGTCGCAAATGAATCCTTTCTTTTAACCAGATCTTCTAAGTGAACCGGTCGAACCTGTTCATTCAATTAAACATTGTCGTAAAACGGTTTGCTTCTTCAGTAAGTACTAACATACTGGATACCCCCTCTGACTTGAAATAAACCCATATCCTGAGTTATTCAGTTACTAGAACAGTACACTGAATCATCTGCTGTGAAAAAAGAGACCTGATGATGATGAGTGCGAGCTGATTGTCTGTTCCCTCACAGCAAGCTCTCTCATTGAATGTGATATTTTGTAAAAGCCAATTAAACAAGGTAAAAAGTAACTTGCGTTACATTTTTTAAAAGTAACTTAAATAATTACTTATTTTTAAAAGTAATGTGTTATACGTTACGTTGGAAAAGTAATATTATTACATAACGCACGTTACTTATAACACTTTACCCCGCCAAAACTGGTAATTTTTCAGATACTTTATATAACACACACATAGTTTATAAATAAATACATACACACAGTGCTCAGCATAATTGAGTACAACCCTCACAAATCAATTTTTTTAATTAATATTTTCTATCGGACACTATACAGTATTATATTTGTGCATATACTTTAGTTTAGTCAGTAATGAAGCTAAATCTGGAGCTAATCTAACAAAATAACTTGCGATCATGGTCCAAAAATCAGTACACCCACATTTATATGTTGAAATTTTGAAGTTTGTAATTTTTTCAATATTTCGCTTGAATTTAAATGTATTATTTTTCTATTTCTAAAGATATTCAGTGACTAAAATGTTACTTTAATAAATGTGTCTGTTAAAAAAAACAAATGCATCAAAATATATTACTTGTTTTCTCTGAGAAAGGGGTAAAAAATATAAACATTTTCAAAATGGGCTTGACTCATTTATGCTGATATATATTATAAATATATTATTTAACACTATATATATATATTTTATAAATCTATAACTATACAGTAGTTACACATATAGTATATATGGTTTATATATTTCAATAATAAAAAAGATACTATTCTAATAATAAAAATAGATATGTATATGTATGGCCCTGTAAATTTGAGCAAATGCTCAGCTCTCAACTTTACACATCTTCTTCACTTTTTCAAATCTATCATGAGGCATAAACATTTCACTCATTCAGAAGTGTTATTACATTTTCCTGTGCTCTCTGTCAAGTGCTTATCCATAACTAAATTCCACAAGAACATCAACTTTGACTCGAGAACGCTTTCATTTCATAGCAATTACATCACACTGCAAATTCTGATGTACAGTAAATGGCAGTGTTCCTCTTGGCAGCGCTCTTACGACTATTATCCGTCCTTTATCAAGAGCTCACTTTGCAATAGAGGAATTGTATTATAAAGAAGCATAACCAATTATTATGCGACCAGGGAAACACAAAGCATCAATCCCCCTACTGAGACATAAAAACGGCTCTCTTTTGGCCTTTGGTTCAGTCTAGTCCAACCTCACTTCAGTCTCTGATACTCTTGGCGTACCGCAGAGAAAACCAACAGCCTTCTGCTTTTAATAGCCTTTCACTTGGGGGTTTTAGGGTTTGCCGAAACACCCGCTGTGTTGGAAATGGACTGTCTTCATCTAACTCATGAATGATCCGTCTCGGCTTCGTCTGGGAGGTTTGGGAAGCAACTGCAACCAATCCATCATCAATGATGGGCGAGACATTTAGTAAATACCATAGAAAAATATCTTAGCATGCAGAGACAAGGGCTGTTATGCTTCATTATATGAGAGAGACGTTGTTGGTTATTAATCAAGAAGTTTGTTGAGTAGATATGTCAGATCATCTTTGGATGGATATTTTTGTTGGTTTGTTATTTTGATTATTTCTTTTTTTTTTTTTGTTGATAAGTTTGTCCATCAACACACATGGCCTGTTTTTCCATCTGTCTGTTTTCTGTCTGATAGATAACATCTGCCTGTCCATTGCTGTTCTTTCCACATTTGTTCATTGTGCATCTTTATCCATTCACCGTCTGTTGTTTATTTGTCATCCCTCCATTCTCTCTGCCATAATTAGTCAGCATATTTATGTTGTTTTGTTCACTATATGTAGCGCTTAGGGGTGTTTGGGTTTTAAAAAAATGACCAAACATGATATCTCTCAATTTTTTTTTTTTTTTTTTTAATAAGTAGCAGCAAATGTGTCCTAATGAGGGATTTAATGAATGATTTATCAAAAGGGTTTATTCATATTAACTAATTCATTGTTAAAGTAATCAAGTGTAGGCCAGTCATGATATATTATATATATCTATATCAAAATACATTGCAATAAACGGTATTAGGGCGACGCAGTGGCGCTGTAGGTAGTGCTGTCTCCTCAAAGCAAGAAGGTCGCTGGTTCGAGCCTCGGCTGGGTTAGTTGGCGTTTCTGTGTGGAATTTGCATGTTCTCCCTGCGTTCGTGTGGGTTTCCTCCGGGTGCTCCGGTTTTCCCCACAGTCCAAAGACATGTTGTACAGGTAAATTGGGTAGGCTAAATTGCCCGTAGTGTATGAGTGTGAATGAGTGTGTGTGGATGTTTCCCTGAGATGGGTTGCGACTGGAAGGGCATCCGCTGCATAAAAAAAAAACGTGCTGGATACGTTTTTTAATAAAAATTAATAAAGGCACTAAGCCGAAAAGAAAATGAATGAATGAATGAATGAATAAGCTGTACGATTAATATAGGCTTCTTGGCATTGGTGCCCTAAGCGGGAGTCCTAAGCGGGCGTGTGTATGGATGTTTTCCAGAGATGGCAGCTGGAAGGGCATCCGCTGCATAAAACATGTGCTGGATAAGATAGCGGTTCATTCCGCTGTGGCGACCCCGGATTAATAAAGGGACTAAGAAAAGAAAATGAATGAATATATAATATAATATAATATAATATAATATAATATAATATAATATAATATAATATAATATAATATAATATAATATAATAATTCAATTTAATTTAATATAATATAATATAATATAATATAATATAATATAATATAATATAATATAATATAATATAATATAATATAATATAATAATTCTACATAATAATTCAATATAATATGATATACAATATAATGTAATATAATAATTCAATATAATATAATATAATATAATGAAAAATAATATAATAATATAATATAATATAATATAATATAATATAATATAATATAATATAATATAATATAATATAATAATTCAATATAATATAATAAAATATAATATAATAATTCAACCTAATAATTCAATATAATATAATATAATATAATATAATATAATATAATATAATATAATATAATATAATATAATATAATATAATATAATATAATATAATATTATAATTCAATATAATATAATATATTATAATAATTCATTATAATATGATATGATATATAATATAATATAATATAATATAATATAATATAATATAATATAATATAATATAATATAATATAATATAATATAATATAATATAATATAATATATCATTGATTTCAATGTTGAATATAAATGTCCTTGTCCATTAATGTGTAGATGGTCCATTATTTCATCCATTATTTAATAATTTATGTTATTTTTTTTTTTCATTCACATACGCAATTGTTTTACCACCTATATCCTTTGTTTGCTGTAAGTATGAAGATTGTTTGCCGCTAGCATTTTATTTTACAGTCATATTTTTCAGGTAAATACTATGCATCATAATCATTACATCAACTGGATAATAACTAGGTACAGTTTCTAAACTACAGTACCCCTAAACCTTAACTCATGTAGTTACCTTATTTAACATATTACTTTCTCAGGTAAGTGCATATACTGTAAAATAAAGTGCAACTTGTTTATCAATTCGTATTTTGTACATTTCCAGTTTGCTCACCGTCTGTCTGTCATAATCGACATGTCATTTGTTTATGTACACTGTCCATGTCATCTTTCACTCTACAGTATATAGATTTTTCATTCACAGGTTTGTCCATTTTTATCCTTTTATCTATAGATAGATACTTTATCTGTCAGTTGATATGTCCGTCTGTCTATTGGCCCATTTTCACTAAGTGGTATGGTACGGTATGGGTCAGTACGGGTCATCTTTATCAGGCTTGCGTTTCCACTGCCTAAAGGGTACCAATGGTGGGCGTGGTGTATGACAGAAAGTTTCAGTCGACGTTATTCTCACTCGAGGAAATGTCAAGTAAAGCTGTACCGGTCGTTCACATATCTTATGAGAAGCACTTCTCACTAAACATGTGCTTTATACACATAAATACTTTTGTATAAATTGTCATTACTAAACTTTCTATGAAAATTATTTGATTATAATTGCAGATCAATGATAAATAGCCTACTGTAAAAAATAGCCTACTGTAACATCTGTGATTATATAAAAATAAATAATAAATGCAACATATATTAACACATACAGACCCTTACAGTCTCAGATATGTCACCACTTATAGAAAAACTACACACAGCATACATTTAGTCCTTATTATAACCTCTTGTTAGAAAGTAATTCTGTCATTCCGTGTTCAATAGTCCGAAAGGTGATGATAACAGTTAAACATGGCAGTTTGTTCATGTTTTAGGTTGCTAAAAGAATCATTTGCTCCTTTGTTTTTTTATGCTTCACTCTCGCTTTTGTCCATTTCTGAAAGGATCGGATGTCAGAAGCACTTCGATAATCACATGCACATTATTATTATGAGCTCAAGTTTGTTATTTCAAATATAGACGCGCAGGGAGTGATCATGAGCTTTCTGGAGAAAGTAAAACCGCTTACACTTTTAGATGGCCGCGTAAACAACAACAGGACACGGTAGATTTTGTTCTTCTTGGCTTTGTGGCTGTTCATCAAGATGACAACAAGGTTTGTTTGAGCTTGGCTCGACCATGGCTTGTTATTATACTGTAAGTATATATTATTAAGGTGTAATGTCTTGGCTGTGTATTTAAAAATGGCTCTTCCTTTGCTTTCATTCTCCTGCTTGTGCACAAGCTAGTGACGTATCTCTGTAAACCAATAGCGTTCAGCTGCGCGTCCTGCTCCGCCTTTTGGTACCCTTTTGTTGTGCTAGGTACCCTTTCGAAATGGTACCCAAAAAGTGGTACAGTACGGTTTGCTTTTTGGTATCTTTTGACAGTGAAAACGGCCATAAAAGCGCACCGTACCGTACCACCGGCCATAACTGTTGCTACGTTCATCTGTACATGAATGCACATTTCAGTTGTTTTCTGCCTGACTCTCTAGTTGGCACTATTCTTTCTAAGCAAGTATTAACATTAATTGAATAAACAAACTTGTGTTCCATATAAATTTGTAGCATAAAAAAATGAAATCTTCTTCCTTATAGGACTATAATTGGAATAATTCAGGCCCCAAGCCATATGAGTGCACTGCACTGTGGAGTTTCTTATGAATCTTCATGCTAAAAGTGCTTTGGTCTGCTCTCTGATTCTTTGATAAATGGCCACTTGCTTTCAGCACAGCGACCAAACTCCCACAGCACAGCACTAAGTTTTCAATGACAGTTTGATTTGAGTGCAGCTTCTCTCCTGTGAGCAGCGCATCAAAATCTGCGGGAACACTGAATGTTGTGTGCTCCTAATCTCTGCATTCAATTTGGCCCCATTACTCCTCACAGTGGCTGACAGGAGAGGGCAGGGTGCAGGAGGGGAGAGATTTAATCCAGCACCGGGGAACGTTCTCTAAATCATAGCCTGAGGGTGTGTAGATTAGTGGCCCATTGCACACTGCTCTCTCCCAGGTGCTGAAAGAGGTGAGTGACTGTGTCTCGGTCGACATTTCTGTCCCGAATCTCCATGATTCTGTAGCTCTCTGAAGCAATAAGCCAGGAGGACCATGTGGTAAATGAATGTAGCTAAAACAAAGTTGGTTTTCATTTTCATGTTTTCAGTTGAGATCCTAAGTGTGTGTTTACACTTTTATTACTGGGTGTTTGCAGGTTTAAGGCCCTTAAAAAGTAGTAAAAAGTCTTAAATGCTAGTTCGCAAAGTATTGAATTTTGTATCATGTTTTCTATAGTTATGTATAGTTGTATGCTAAAGTTTGCCTGAATTTAATCTGCCAATAGTTCATAAAGTAGTTTATTAAATCGATAAATGCTGCTACATTTGGCATCATGCTGCTTTGTTTACTGCAGTAACCATGGAAACACTGTTATTCATGCTGTTGTATAGGCGCCGCCCATAGATATTTACATTAGATGTCGCTTCCCCTATTGTTGTCTATTGGAAGGAATGCGTCAATAGAGCCGCCATTTTAGTACAGGGTAGCGCTCATTTGAAATGAATGTGGGACCAAGTTGCAGTGGAGGACTGTGGCCATCCGGAGCCTGATATATACACATATATACTGTACATATATCTATGATCAGGAGTTTTCCCGATGTTCAGTATGCAAATATTGTTTTAAATTACTTCAGAAAATTATTACTTTTCTACATCGATAGTTAAGTGACCGAATGGGCATTGCAGACAAAGAGCATGTGTATGTGTGTATGGAAAGTATTATCTCCCTCCCTGTTAAATTTGATCTAATCCGTGTCCTGAAACACACCCCCTCTCCTGCTTTCACTTCTTATTCTAACGGAGGGAGCAATATAGTTTGTGAATGAATCTCCATTATCGTTCACTTAGCCGACAATAATAGAAGTTTCTGGCACCGCAGCATCTTGTTGTCATATTTCTTTTTCATTGTTTGCTTATTTTATTTAACAAAACTAGCATAAGCCTAATATTTAGTGCGAGTTGGTGCTACTTTCCCTTATGGTCAGTGCAAAAGACTGTATTATCATCAATAACGCTACTTATTTGGCACAAAAGTTTGTAACATGCAAAAACATAAAAAACGAAATCTTACCTATGAAATGTTCTGCCTTTGTGCTTTGTTTTCTTTGTTTTCTTGTTACTACACCCGTACACAGCGCTAAAGTCCAGCATCTTCAGATTGGCACACTGTCTTGACTAGTGCGGTTAAATGACATTTGTCGTGGGAGCACTGTACAAATGTGGCAACGCTATTGACACGTGCTCAGGGACTGTATGCGATATCTAGTGTATATATCTATGGGCAACATCTGCTGGAAGAGAGTGGATTAACATTTTTTTATTCAGTACAGTGGTCCCTACCTTTGTAGAAAAATAAGTTCAGTATTATAGAATAAAACCAAAGATTAAAACCATTTGATCTTCATTTATTTATTCCATAATGGCGCCCTGCAACCGCGCAACTTCTACCTTCCTTTAGCATGTTCAGAAGTTCAACTTTTTGTGCGATGGTTAGCATCTTTCTCTGCCTTTTGGGTGCTACCGCAGGTGTCTTTGACGGTGCAGAACATTTTGTGGACATTGTGGGGAGAAAACTTGCAAACATAAAGTACAGCACTTCAGAGTCGCACTGCTACTGATCGAAGATTTATGTAAATTTGGCAAGCTTGAACGCATTCTGTACTGCACGGAGGAGATTGATTGACAGTGGTCTACAGCCAGTCAGGGTGCAGAACACAATGCGCTAATCTGGACGCAGAATACAATGCGTTGTAGAAAAAAAAAAGCATATCAAATTGCACAAAACAATTCTCTAAACGTGAACCGCTTTATAGCGAGGAACCACTGTATATCAAATTCTTGGAGAAGAACGCTTGGGCATTCTGTTTGAATGGGGAAACATCAAATTCTCCAAAATTGCTTGCCAAGCTTACTATTAAATTTCACACTAGGAATCACCAATAAAATTAAACAACAACTGTCTCTTTAGTTTCATTTCTAAACATTCGAATCACACAAAATCTGCAGAAACTCACATCTGGTCCGAGCCCCTCCCCTGGAGAATCTTCCATTTATATCGATCGCTGATTGGCTCCTGTACTAGACGGCGGCGGGGTTTCTTTCGCCAAATGACTGTTACACTTTTCCACATTTAAAACTATACGAGTGACATGTCTTGTGTATTCTATAGTTTTTGAGTATATGGATAATGTTTTCTTATGTAGAATAATTTCTTAAAGCTTTTATATCATAATTTTTTGTGTGCATAGAGCAGATAAAAAATGTTTTTTATAGATTAATATGTTCACTTGTATAAAATTTGAGTCTTTTATTAATTCATTTAAAAGTCAGTGAGTTTGCTAAAGCGCCACATAAAGAAAAAAATATTGTTTTGTAGTTTTCTTCTGAACTTCTCATAGAGGTAGTCACCAAACTGGAGTAATAACAGCGCCCTATTATGGATTTTTGAAAATTGTGGAGCACAGCCCAAAGTAACTGAAAACATTCTGCAAAGTTTTAAACTTGAAAGTGCACTATGTATAAAGTTATTGTCTCTCAAAAGAAAGAGTAGACTCGGAGTCATTAAAACGAGTCCTTTTTCAGAACAGATCCCAAGCCATTTTATATTGTTGTCAACATGAAACGTTTTCAAAGTGCCTTCTTACTTGTTGCACATGCAGATTCAGGATAGCGTTATTTTTTTAACTGCTAAAGGATGAGGTTGTGAGTCATTGATTACATCAATACCACAAAAGCGAAGCACTAACATTGTGTTGGGCTCCTGTCATTTTTCTGTTGACTGCTGTATTACAGCAACCTAAATGTGTACAGGATGTACAGTCTGGTTGTTATTGAAGCAAGGTTAATGAGCAATTTTGCATATTTTATAAAGGATGCTTTCTCATCAGACTTGAGCTTAAATTGATAAAGTGAAGTCAAAGCCATGGTGTCTGTTAATACACTGTATAAAATGTTCACAACTTGATAAGCTGTAATGTACTGTATGTGCTGCATGTACTGTAGACCAATCACAACAGACTGGGCCATCGGACTATTCACCATAAGCGTTAAGGAAACAGGGGTTTGTAGAAATGTACTGCTGAGCAATTCATTTGAGAGTCGTTGTGCAAATAAGGTAAAAAAAAAACATATTATAATCAATGAAAGTGTTTTTGAATTGTCATGCATGTCAACCTGTTCTTAGGGACTCCCAAAATTAAAACATATGTTTCATAATCCGTAATAGGGGCACTTAAACCAAAATCTAAGTTTGTTTTGATAGTCTGGGAAGAAAAATATTGACTTATCATTTTGATTCTGATGTTTATTTTAATTTTATTTTTTTTAAAAGAAGGGGATTCTTAAATCCTATTTTTTATAGCAAATCTTTCAGTTCAGTTAGTTTGTAGTGCCCTTTTCCATGCAAAAGTATCAGCATTCAAATTTTTGAAAAAAAAAAAATCAAGCACTAAATGCAATTTTTAAAGGTCAAAGTTTCTTTATGGCATCTTTTATTTTTAAGAGTGTGAATAATTGAAATATTCGTTACATTTTAGTTTGTAGCAATTCTCACTAATAACTAGTGGCTTATTACCTGCCTAGTAATATATGCATGATTTTATTCTACATCCCTTATCCTAGATAATACCTATCCCTAACTACTATTATAATAAATATTAATAAGCATCAAATTAGGAGTTTATTGATCCAAAAGTCATCGTGATTTTTTTTTTTAAATAGTGAGAATTGTACATTAAAATAAAGTGTGACCAAAGTTTTTATTTGAGGATTGATTACTAAATAAATGTGCTTAATTGACTTCTTCCTAAATTCAGTTGATTTTTCATTTTGTTTTTCAGGCTATTCAAATTCCCAAATAATCCCTTGAGTTTTAATATATATACAGTTAAAACCAGAAGTTTACAAAAAAAGAACACAACCATTTTTAAAAAAATGTCTGATGGTAAATCATACCAAACGTTTACTATTTTGGGTCCGTTAGGATTACCTAAATCATTTACATTTGCTAAATGCCAGAATAATGAGAGATATAAAGAATAGAATTTTTTCATTCTCAGAATAAAGAGAATGAAAAAATTCTCTTTTTTGAGAATTTTTTTATTAATTTCTAGACAGTCAAAAGTTTACATACATTTCCTTAGTATTTTTTTTTTTAGCTTTGCTTTTAAACTGTATAACTTTGGTCAAATGTTTTGGGTATCCTTCCACAAGCTTCTCACAATAGTTTGAAGGAATTTTGGCCCATTCCTCCTGACAGAATTGGTGTAACTGAGTCAGATTTGTTGGCTGTCTTGCTCGCACAAGCTTTTTCAACTCTGCCCACAAATTTTCTGTAGGATTGAGCTCAGGGCTTTGTGATGGCCACTCCAAAACATTCACTCTGTTGTCCTTAAAGCACATTTTAACTAATTTGGCAGTATGCTTAGCGTCATGGTCTGTTTGGAAGACCCATTTGTGTCCAAGTTTTAATTTCCTGGCTGATGTCTTGAGACGTTGCTTTAGTATTTCTACATAATGTTCTTTCTTCATGATGCCATCTATGCTGTGAAGTGGACCAGTCCCTCCTGCAGCAAAACAGCCCCACAACATGATGCTGCCACCCCCATACTTCACAGTTGGGATGGTGTTCCTAGGCTTGTAAGCTTTCTCCTTTGTCCTCCAAATGTAACACTGGTCATTATGGACAAACAGTTCAATCTTAGTTCCATCAGACCACAGGACATGTCTCCAAAACATATTATTTTTCCCAGTGTAATTTAAAGAGAAAAAGTTTAGTCACATTAACATCTGACTTTTTTTAAAATGGTTATGTGCCTTTTTATACAGTGTATGTAAACTTCTGGTTTCAACCGTATATATATATATATATATATATATATATATATATATATATATATATATATATATATATATATATATATATATATATATATATATATATGATTTTAGTACATCATTGATCTAAGGTTTTGGCGGGTTGATGTGCATGCAGAACAAACATGGCCCCTCTGGCTTTGTCTGGAGGAAGGTGAAGTGGGCTTTCTTGAAGAAACTGAGAGGAAGAAGCGAGACTGAAGATTTGCTTGGCGCTGTTCACCCTTAGGCCAGTACTTTACAGCTACCCCGAAAGCCCTTTTTTCAGATTACTGAGTGTCCTGGCTTGCTTAGGCTGCTGGCAGTGGTCTTTGGTGCTGTCTGTTCTGTGTGCCTTTTTGTTGCAGTAGTTTTTGAAAAGCCATTGTAAGGAGTTTTAAATGTAAAATAGAATTTACAATATTGTCAATTCATCTGTCATGCCATACACCCACAATTATAAAAAAGGACCTTCAGTAAAAAAAACTCTTAGTTTTCTTTAACCTTAAAGTACAAAGAATTTAGATTTTTAAATGGCTGAAACACCCCAAAAAGGTTGGAACAGAGACATGTTTAACACAGTGTCACATTGATGTTCCTTCTAATTACAATTTTAATTGTTTGGGAATGAAGGATACTGATTGTTAAAGTTTTGCAAGCAAAATTGTGCTCAAACTGACATGATAGAGACTATTATTGTGAGACTATGATTATTGTGGTGGTTGTGATTCTCCCTTTCATTATGTGCGATACGTTTTTTTATAATAGATGGAACTGGTCACGATCATTAGCTGGAGTACCCACTAGACTCACTATAGGGCACTTCAGCTATATGTACACTCAGTGTGCGAATTATACATTGACGATCGGGGCGGTCAAGTTTTTCGGTTATGTTTGGTAATATGCCTCAGTGATCCAAAGTTATCTATTTAATTAAATGACATCAAATTTATTAATCAAACTTTTGTTTTCAGTGTTTTGAGGCATATTGAGTGGTTCTTAGTGACATTTGTGATATTTAATAAATGGTGACCGGTTTGCATTCCTGCACCTATTAATCGATGACCATGAAAGACTGCACATATTTTTTATTTTACTATTTAACTTCTATGCGAACAAGTGTTTAATAAAATACAAACTATGCATCAAGTTTTATGGATACCTATACATCAAACGCCTATTTTACATGAAACATGTTTTGTGAACACTTACGCTGTTTCCTGGTGCTCTAAATTTGCTGCTAAATTAATATTTTTGGCGCAAACATGCATTCACAATGGTATGAACCATTATAGGGGTGGTCAAATGTATACTTATGTCATCTATTATTTAATTAGCAATATTTATTTAAGATACAGATCAGAGCAAGCTATTTCTTATCTATTAAAGGGCAGACACCCCCATACATCTTTTTTATGTTCTTCAGGGGGGATCAAGCATTAATTAAGAGGGTCAAAACCCTGTGTACACTCCACCAGCCATTCACCCAGACTACACATCCCATCATGTGTTCAGACTCTGATTAGCTCCCACAGCTGATATCAATCTAGGCACTGACACACAGACACAGTTGCAGATTATTTACACTGATTACACAAACTACATAAGCACCACATTCACACTAAACCATTGCTCAGTCTTGTAGTTCTGTTAGTGTGCAATTCAAATTGGTTTTCCTGTTTCTGTTTCTGGTTTGTTTCTGATTTTGAATTGTTGATTGTTTGGCACCTGTCATGACCTTTGGCTGCTCATATGGATTATGCTTTTAAGATTACCTTTTATGTATTGCTTGCTCCTGTTGATTAGTGATGGGAGGTTTGGATCTTTTCTCTATCTTTTCATTTCAATGAACCGGTTCAAAAAACTGGATTACTGGTTCCTTTACGCTACAGCATAATGACGTAATGACAATCCTCCCATGTTAGGACATATCCGCGAAATTTGTCTGTAATATTAAGTTTCTGTTCTCTTCCTTGAGTTTATTCTTCCGAGGGGAATACTTTCAGTGCTGCGAATAGTTTGTAAAGCCTGGCTCATTGTGGTCAAAGCAGTTTATTAAATAATTAAAGTAAAACTGAAGGGCGCAATAATTAGCCTAATATTGGGTACTCTGAAACTGTAATTTTTTTTACTGTCATTTTATTTATATTGATATTATATTTAACAGACCAGTTTGTGTTTTGGCACTGAAACATAGAAGCGTGCCTTGTTTTGAACTCTCTTAATCTCACTCATGGCAAGATTTGGCGATTGGATTATTAAGTAAAACTCCCCTCAGACATAGTTTAGTCTGCATCAAACCTGCAGGAAAATATCAGGCATTGTTAAAAGGCTGATTGTTTTACCAACGATTAGGGTCAATAGTTGTAGCCTATACAGATAAAAAAAAAAAACCTTAATACTAAAAAAGGAAACATGAGCACATCAGATCAATGTCATAGCGAATGCTGAAATAATGTAGCCTAGTTTACAACAAGCATCATGTCTTTAGATAGATTGTGTCGTCTGTCATATACAGTAGTCCTATAGGTCTGTTATTTTTACTAAAGAAGATATATTATTTATCACCAGAACTATAGAAACTGTATTATGCTAAAAAAAAAAAAAAGGCACAGTATCGGGATCGGATCTGTATCGGTTGATACGATCATTTTGGTATCAAGATTGGATCGGTTAAAAAAAAAAAAGCTATCAGTGCATCCCTAGTTATAACATCACCATGATCTGAAAAGTTTCCTACTATTAAGTTTTGCAACCCAAATGAAGCATGATTCACTTACTATATAGTTCCATTACGATTTTCTGTTATGAAATGAACTTATGTTTTGCCAGATCTTCTAATTTAAGCCCCCGGTTTACCCGTGCTGAAGCTTAATCAGTTGTCCAAGTTTGATTATTCAGACCATACTGTGCTGCTGTATCAGTCACAGCAGGCTGTCATTAGGGGTGTGAACCCACACTGGTCTTACGGTTCGATTCGGTTACGATTATCATGCCATTGATTCGGTTCAATTCGATATCTCGGTGCATTACGGTGCATTGTCGATGCTTTTCATACATAATTAGATTTTTTCTTCATAACACAAGAATTTTTTTATATTAAAATCTATAAATATATTGATATTTATATATTATTTGTAATACAATTTTGTCCTTTAATACAAGCAGTAAGATATCTAAACTGTACCTTTAATTTTGCCTGCTTAAAGAAAACACTCTTTTTGAATTTTTTCAGACAAAACTCCAATACATGCACAGAACAACATGAGCATTTATAGCAAATAAACTAATGTAAATATTATCCCGCTTGCTTTTTGAGCGCTGTCAAGCGAGTTCTTACACTCCTAAGATTGGTCATTGTCTTCACCCGCTCAACAGAAAGGGCTGCACTTGGCTTTAAAAAATAAAAGCGCCGTTCACCAATGAGTGACGCATAATACGCGGTTATCACAGGTAATACGTAATAGACACGGTGAAGAAAACTCGCACCACAGGCACGCTCGTGTCTGGATCCACAAGTATCGCTTTAACAGCCGAGAGGAGAGGAAAAGTTACCTTATGTCCAAAGTGAGAGAGAGAGGCAGAGATGGAGTTTTACAGCCTTTGTCCCTAGTAGTGAAAAAGCGGCTCATGCTGTAACATTCCTCAGTGTCAGTGAAAGACTGTCCAGCAAACTCACAAGCAGTTAATTCTGCACAATTATCTGCTTTTTAAGTGGTAGAAGCGGTTTATTTACTCGCCCTCGCCTCCTTCGCCATAGTATTCCACCGTGCATATAGGAGATAAATGACGTCAGTACGTAATAACCGGCTATGATCTATTACTGAACCAATATTCAATTGTCTCCATCTGCATCGCGGTGCACAGAAGAAACAATTAATTTTGACACCCCTAGTTGTCATGTACTGTTTGTGTTGAGTTCACCACCTGCTGAATCACGCATGCGCAGTATTATCAGTTCACCGGTTCTCAAATCTGATCTCCGTGTACTGTTCTAGTAACTGAATAACTCTGGAAATTAGTTTATTTTGAGTCACAGGGGGTATCAGGCATGTTAAAAAGTAAGTAATTTGTGAATAAGTGCTTACTGTTTCAAATGATTTAATTCGATTTGGTGGTTCACTTGGAAGATCCGGTTTAAAAAAATGATTTGTTTGATGTAAATAAAGCTTTGTTGTCTGCACATGCATAACCGATCTGGACTGCAAAAGAAAAGAAATGATTGCATTAAAAGTGAAAAAAGTTCATAAGGATTTACAAATCGCAGACTCTTGGTTTTATTGCAATTTTCCAAAAAACTACACACTTTTTGGAAAATTGGGGGTGTATATCTTTGTCATTGTATGATATCACAAACTGATAATTGTATGTATTTTAATGTCTTTTTTGATTTAGATGATCAAATGATCAAACCGGTTGCAGTATTCACAAGTAAACAAAGCAGTGGAGAGTTCCAGTCTTTTCTGTTTAAGAAGCAAAAGGATAATTCTTTGGGAAGTAGTTGTGATTGGGTCATTTTGCTTCTTAAATGTCCTACTGTGTGGTCAAGAAAACAATATAGTTTTTGTACAGAAGTTGTTTCCAAGTGGTGGACTGTTTCTCATTCATTTTCATCAGAATCCACAACTCACAGCCTCTGACTCAACCCCAGCCACCTATAAATCAATTCTCTGTTATTACAGTAGCGCTAGGAGAGACTGATTCTGAATTTATGAAACATTTGGAACTCCAGCTAAAGCTGAGAAGGCCTTATGATTTGTTTATATGCTCTGGTGATATTAACTCATGCGTGATTTTAGCTTGTATTTATTTTTTTATATGTGTTTTTTTAACTGAATATGTAAATCCTTTAGTTTATGCATAGACCACCATATAACATTGTCAAGTTTTATTACTGATTGAATTAAAATTTATGGCTGCACATAGTACATTCTGTTTTGCATATGAAAAAGAATATTAACTCATTCAGACCTTTTGAAATTTGATATGATATACTACAACTTCTCTTAATATTAATACTACACATTGAATGTAATGTTGATTAAAATAGTACTAAGTTTGCAATATTTCACTGTAAAGTAAAATAATTGAGTAAGCATTGACAATTTACTAAAAATAAAAAAGATTACTACTAATATTAATAACTGTATAATGATACAAATAATTATTATTAATATTATCTTTATTGGTAATATATAATTTTCTTTTGTAGTTTTTTGTCTTTTAGCTATACTTAATTTGAAACTTTTATGTATTTATATTTTTATAATTTTTATGTATATATATATATATGACTTATTTTCATTAAAAAAATTGCATTGTCTCCTGACATGAAACCACTGATTTTTTTTTTTTTTTTTTTTTCACACAAGCATCTGCTGCTTCATACTGTCTGTTGTTTATTCACAATCCGAAGGGATTCTGTCTGCAGCAGTATATATTAACAGAGGAAGGTTGCATATTTTAATTTTCCAAAACATGTTGAGCAAAGATATATATATATATATATATATATATATATATATATATATATATATATATATATACAGTTAAAGTCTGAATTATTAGCCCCCCTGTTTATTTTTTTCTCCAATTTCTGTTTAGCGGAGAGAAGATTTTTTTCAACACATTTCTAAACATAATAGTTTTAATAACTCATCTCTAATAACTGATTTATTTTATCTTTGCCATGATGACAGTAAGTAATATTTTACTAGATATTTTTCAAGACACTTCTATACAGCTTAAAGTGACATTTAAAGGCTTAACTAGGTTATTTAGGTTAACTAGGCAGGTTAGGGTAATTAGGGTAAATATGGTTTGTTCTGTAGATTATTGGAAAAAAATATAGCTTAAAGGGGCTAATAATTTTGACCTAAAAATAGAACAAATAGAACGAAATAAAACAAATAAATATATATATACACACACATACACATATATACACACACACACACACATATACACACACACACACACACACACATATATATATATATATATATATATATATATATATATATATATATATATATATATATATATACACATTCTGTTTATTTACTTGTATAAACGTGTGTAAATTTATGTTTATTTAGTTTTTAAATTAATTTCAGTAATATTATTGACTAATATGAACATTTTCGGATGATTTATTTTCAATACAGTTTGTAAAGTAATATTTTCTGTCTTTTAGTATAGAGATATTATATGAGACTTGCTTTTTTTTTTTACCAAATAAAGTGGATCTAATTGGATTTGCATTGTAAACATTAAATAAAAGTTAAAAAGGTATTACTTTTTATTTCATATATTAAGGTTTTAGTTATGATACTCCTAAAATCATTCCGCATAAATCCACAGATTTTTGTCAAAATTTTGCGCAGAAATAACAAAAAATGTCCGCAGATTCCGTCTGGCCCTACTCATTTCTATTAACTGATTTACTTTATCTTTGCCATGATGACAGTAGATAATATTTTACTAATTATTTTTCAAGACACTTCCATACAGCTTAAAGTGACATTTAAAGCCTTAACCACAGTAGGTTAATTAGGTTAACTAGGCAGGTTAGGGTAAATAGGCAATTTATTGTATAATGATGGTTTGTTCTGTACACTATTGAAAAAATATTTATAGCTTAAAGGGGCTAATAATTTTGACCTTAAAATGTTTAAAAAAAATTAAAACTGCTTTTATTCTAGCTAAAATAAAACAAATAAGACTTTCTCCAGAAGCAAAAATATTATCAGACATACTGTGGAAATTCCCTTGCTCTGTTAAACATCATTTGCATGTTTTGCATATCATTTGCATATTTGCTTGTCCTGCAGAAAGGTGGCACATTTTTAAATATATATGATTAAAAAGTACTAACTTCCTGCAGGAGAAGCAAACTTGCAAAGCAATATTGGGCCTGTACCACGAAGCTGTTTTATCTGGCTAGCCAGTTAAGATTCAGTTGTGTTTCTTGGATTAACAGTAACATGAATGCAGTTCGTCTTCAATCACTCTTTGTTGCCATGGTATTATGGAGAAGTCGAACAGTACCTAAAACCTAGGTTTGGTACAAATGAAACTAAAACATAACTGGCTAGCCAGATAATCTGGCTTCATGTTACAGGCCCCTGGTGGTTATTTTAAAGTGGACATAATAATGAAAATCTGACTTTCTCCATGTATGAGTGGTATAATCAGCTTTCTGATACAGTACGTCTGCTAACCCAGAAAATGTGAAAAATGCTAACACTGTAATTTTTGTTTTTATTTTTTATGCCTTATGCTGCAAGCATGGGAAAAACCAAAGAAAAAAATGTGACATTGGAAGGGGATTTTATTCTATATTACTATCCCTCAATCTGCACAATCACATCCAAATCACTGCGGACATTGTGGGTTTTAATTTTAATTTAATTTTTGTAGCAAATGTTTAGAACAATGTCAGTAAAGTGTTATATTTCTGCTAAATATATTGTACAATGGACTGCTTCACCAACCAGGGTCAGTTCATTGCCAATTCTGAAGGTCAGTACCAATGCTTTGTGTTTAAACTCCATATCCAAAACTAGTATGCCACTTTGTATTTTGTGAATGTTTTCAAGTTTCCATTCTGAATGTGAATATTAGCTTGCTGTATGGCTAATAACACTAAAGTTAGTATAGTCTCTGACTTTATTCTGAGTCTGTTAGCGTAAACCTCAAGGCGTTCACCAGCTTCATTAGTAAACAAACATTTTTTGGTTTTCTGTATATATAAGAGAATTGTATTAATAGTGTAAGGTTTATTTACAAAGGCAGCACTTTGGAACAGCGATAACATCCTAGTCGATGAGATAAACCGTCTTTACTCCACAATAACTACATCATTTTACCCACTTACCTTCGATATGGCTAATAAGTATACTCTCATTCTGCCGTAATAATCAAGGAGTATAGTTCCTAGACATTTTCATTTTCTGTCGGTCTTAGTACATGATGTAACTACAGAAGAGTCTAGCTTTAAATAGGAAAATTATCGAAACTCTTTGGCTATTTTTGTGTGAGATGCTAGTGGTCTAATCCGATTCAATGATCTATGCTAAGCTAAGCTAGAAGTGCTCCTGCCAGACCAGAGTTCGGCTGAATGGATTCAAAAATAGTACCCGCACAGGGGTAAATTTATCAAGCTCATAAATGATCTGTTGTTTTTATTTTTTAGCTAAAACTTCACAGCCATATTCTAATGATTAGGACACCAGATATTTATTTTGCCTCTTATAAAAAGGTGTATGATGTATTCCCTTTAAAGCGGAATTCACCGACTGTCAAAGCACCACTAGTCGCTACTCGCCTCTCCCTCCCGCTCGCAGGCTTTTAGCAGGTTCTCAATTACCGTCGCCACTACATGGAACATCGCAGCGCAAGCCGTCATCTGTAATGGCTTCCCTTTATTTTGTTCTTATTGCGCCTCTAATGAAAATGGGAACCACACTGTTAATGTGTTGCTGTTATATTTGCATTTAATAATGATTGCCTAAGGCTTAGCAAGGTTTAGAAGTCGAGCTCTGAGAGCCACAGGGTCTTGAAAGTTGGTAATTTCATTGTTGATTTATGAGTTGTGCCAAAGTCAGGCTTCTAACTCGAAAATCCACAATAACCTCCTACATCACTAATCCAAGCCTGAGCCGTGGTCTTCCCACAGCGCTGATGAGTAATGTTTGGGAGTCTGTTTACATAATGCTCAATATATGTTAAGCCTTAAGAGCAGATTTAGCACTTACTACAGGCCTGCACACATTTCCTGGGGCTGCGTTTTCTCTCTCTTTGGCCCTGTTTGCATCTGCTGTTTGGTCACAAGTGCTCATCTGAGACTCTGCTGCTTGTGGCTGCTTTTAAATGTGTTTTTATGTGTGTCTCGTGAGCACTTGTGGGAGAGTCCTTGATTTTGTGATTCCATGTTGATTGGATTTTTTTATGAACTAACTAACCATCTAACTAACTGACTAAATAAATAAGTCAATGATGGGGCTTCATCGTTTGGGGGAAAATCGAATTATTTTAAATTAACCTTGTTTGTAGGGCTGCAATAATTTTGTGATTTTGATCAATTATTTTGTGATTTCTATATTTTTTGAGAAATAATAATAATAATAATTCATTCATTCATTGTCTTTTCAGCTTAGTCCATTTATTAATCCGGGGTCGCCGCAGCGGAATGAACTGCCAACTTATCCAGCACATGCTTTCACCCGCAAACACGGGTAGAACATGCAAATTTCACACAGAAATGCCAACTGACCCAGCCAAGGCTCAAACCAGCGGCCTTCTTGCTGTGAGGCAACAGCGCTACACACTGTGCCACCGCACTGCCCAATAATAATAATTATTGTTTTTAATATTAAATAATGATAATAAATATTTAAATTAAATAACTGGAGGACTTTACCATATCGAAATAGAGTAAATAATAATAAATAGAAATAGATTAACAACAACTACTATTACTACAGTTTTTTTAGTTGTTGTTATTATTATTAAAAATAATATTAATTGAATAAAACTGAATTAATAATAATAATATCCTACAATTTGACATTTCACTGTAACAGAAATGAACAAAAATGATTCCTACAGTTTTCTTTTTACTTTTAAAATACTAATAATCTTACTTATAATAATAAAATTATTTGTAAAAAGAAACATTATTATCATTATTATTATTCATTTTCTTTTCGGCTTAGTCCCTTTATTAATCTGGGGTCGCCACAGAGGAATGAACCGCCAACTTATCCAGCATATGTTTTATGCAGCTGATGCCCTTCCAGCTGCAATCCAACACTGGGAAAATTATTATTATTATAAATAATAATTCATTTAAATAGTTCAAAAATAGTAATGTTTACTATGAAACAGAATAGATGTAATACACTAGTTATAAATTGTAATAGACTAACAACTACTATTACTAGTTTTTATTTTTGTTATTATTATTATTATTATTATTATTATTATTATTATTATTATTATTATTATTATTATTATTATTAAGTACCAATATGAGTGATACCACTACTAATAATGCTATTTAATTAAATTAACATTTAACAAAAAATTTCTACTACAGCAACTTTTCTGTATAAAATAACAAAATTGAGAATATTTTTAATCACTACTACTACAGCTAATAATATTAATTAAATTAAATTAAATTAAATACTACAATTTTGACATTTCACAACACATAAATGAACAAATATGACTACTACTGTTTTTTTTCTGTTTATAATAATTCTAAGAAATTTAATTGTAAAGAATTATTATTATTATTATTATTATTAATAATAATCAATTTAAATAATACAAAAATAGTAATGTTTACTATGAAACAAAGTACATGTAATGCACAAGTTATACATTGTAATAGAACAACAACAATTGCTTTTACTACGGTTATTATTATTATTATTATTATTATTATTATTATTATTATTAAGTGCCAATATGATATACTACTAATATTAATACTATTTAATTTAATTAATATTTAACACAATTTTTCTACTGTAGCAATTTTTCTGTATAAAATAACAACATTGAGAATAAAAAAATTAAAATGACTACTGCTACAGCTAATAATATTAGTTTAATTAAACTGAATTAATAATAATCAATATACTACAATTATTTTGACATTTTAGTGTAACATAAATGAACAAATATGACTACTGTTTTTTACGTTATAATTATACTAAGAAATTTAGTTGTAAAAAGAAACATTATTATTATTATTATTATTATTTTTTTTATTATTATTATTATTATTATTATTATTATTATTATTATTATTATTATTATTATTATTATTATTATTATTATTATTATTATAAATAATTTATTTAAATAATACACAAATAGTAATGTTTACTAAAACAGAACACATGTAATGCACTAGTTATACATTGTAATAGACTAACAACAATTACTATTACTACTGTTTTTATTGTTGTTATTATTATTATTATTATTATTATTATTATTATTATTATTATTATTATTATTATTATTATTATTATTATTATCTAGTTAAGTACCCCTATGCCTGCTACTACTAATAATACTACTGTTCAATTAAATTTATATTAAACACAATTTTTTCACTATTGCAATTTTAAAATTGAGTAACATAAAATTGAGTATTCAAATTGATTTAAATTAGTACTACAACTAATAAATTCAATTAAACTGATTTAATAATAATCAATAAACTACAGTTATTTTGATATAATATTGAATTTTGATATATTATTGATATACATTTGATATAATACTGAATGTATTAACAAATGTCATCTTAAAAAGAGACATTATTTAATATAAATAATTTTAATAATGCCAAAAATAGCAATAGTACTGTATAAAACAGAATAAATGTAATAAACTAGTCATATATTTTAAATATCAATATTGCAAATATAAGACTGCTTTACCAAATATTTACAGTTCTCTTCATTTTGCAAAGCGTATTTTTATCCTGACATAAAGTTTTTTTTTTTTATTGCTCCGCCCTGCCGCCGTGCATCTCTCTGAGGCCCTTCTGTCATTTCAGCCTCCTTCAGGCCAGCAGAGAAGCAGGCCAGAGCCGCAGGTGAAAACTGCTGTATGCCAAAAGTCAAAGGTCATGCAGATGAAGAGAGGCTCCCCGGGGGCATTTTAATTAGGCTGTGATATGAAATCATCTCACCCTGTGCCAACATCTGAGGCGATTAAGCAAAACTGCTCTTATTCAGCCCGGGCTTTTCAATAATTAGACGGAGATTAATGAGTATAATTTGGATTTATGTAACAGGTTAAGCAGACATTCTGTGCGTCAGAGATCTGGGGAGTTACAGGCCAACGTGGAACTTGACTCTGGTGAATATGTACACTAGTGCAATTTCATTTTTAAGGGATGCTCAGTGGTTAGTACTGTTGCCTCACAGCAAGAAGGTTGCTGGTTCGAGTCCCGGCTGGTTCAATTGGCATTTGTGGAGTTTGCATGTTCTCCCTGTGTTGGCGTGTGTTTCATCCGAGTGCTCCCTTTTCCCCCACAGTCCAAAGACCTGCAGTATCGGTGAATTGAACAAACTAAATTGGCTGTAGTGTATGTGTGTGAATGAGTGAGGGTGTATGGATGTTTCCCAGTATTGGTTTTCAGCTGAAAGGGCATCCGCTGGAAAAGTTTACGGTTCATTCCGCTGTGGCGACCCTAGATTAATAAAAACCAAAACCAAAAATTGTGAATATGCTTGTCTAAAAAGCGAAATTCTGGATGCAGTCGGCCATAAAACAAAACCAGAAATGCTCTGTATTAATTTTTTTATTGTATTTAGAAAGTACTGTACAGAAATCCTCAGCTTTTGCTATGGTTACTTTTGGCCATCCACTCTACTCCAGGGTTTATGACTTTCGGAAATGTTTAGTTTGCACATGTTTTAGTTTGAAAACTCTGGGGTTGCATTTTGACTTATAAAAACAAAGATGTGGTTCACTTCCTGATTGGGTTTCTCAATAAATTTGTTGCCTTCCATGATTCATCAAGCCCTGATCATATGATGAGTTTTGTTATACACTCAAAAACATGATGTTTTCCATTTGTTCAAACAACTCATTTAAAATGATCTGAAACAACACATTTCTTGAGATTTTTTGGGACAACTTGATTGTTTATGTTCAATCCACTTAAATTTGTAAAAACTAATACGTTCATTTAATTCATTCATTTTGTCCCAACACAAATCGATTGTGTGGAACCCAGCGTGTACTTCAATTTAAAGAAACCAAGACAGCCAAAAGTATATTCTGTCCTTTTCCTTAAATTTAAAATAGAGATGCACTTAAATTAAATGAAACTCAAAATTCTGGATGCACTTGCCTGAAAATTGAAACCAGAATTTCTGAATGTATTTGGCTGAAAACCGGAATTCTGAATACACTTGGCCGAAACTGAAACTGAAAATCCTGGTTGCAGTTGGCCAAAATATGTCATGTAACAATTATTTATTATTTTAGTAAGTAATGTAGTCATTTTGTAAGACTTTTTAAATTTGGCTTAATAACTTAGATTATGCACATCTTTAAAAACCACATAACCAAAATTGTATTTACCATAAATAAGTTGAGAGGACTCAATTTACTCGTGTTACCAAGATAGCAATGTAGCAATATTGCAAGCAGCAGGAACTATGTGGAAATGGCCTGTTGATGTGTTATTTGAGTGGACTGTTCTGATGAGCATGTGTGGTTCATGCATAGATTAGTAAGTTTACATAGGGCTGGGTGATATTGCAAAAAAATTATTACGATATCATGTTTCCTATCATTTGATATAAATAATCATTTAATATTTTTTAACAATACATTTAGGAATATTAAGATATTTTTTATTTTACCATTTTATTTTAATTGATCAACATTTAACAACATTTACAGTGCTAAGGCAAATAGTTTTAATAGTCAAAAACAAAACAAAAATACTTAAAATATTTGATCTCTTTATAATAAAATAAACATACATGTTAGAGACTCTTAAACCTGATAAATAAAATGTTACAAAGTGTGTGCATTAGTACAGGTAGATCAACATCTGCAAGGTGTGAATAATATATTACCCCCCATGCTAAAAAACCTTTCAGATGGGGTGCTAGTTGCTGGGATGCACAAGAAAAGGAACCAAAAAGCCACTCTGGCGACATCCTTACATCTTTTTTTTTTATATATATTTAATCTCCTCACTCATTTTTGCATGTGTTGTTATTCTGACCTCATGTGACAAGTGTGTGCATTCCTTAAACATTCACAATGGGCTTTGCGCTCAGGCTCCCCTGGCGTCTCTTGTAAGTAATATCCACAAAGTGAAATATTGAGCTGTTTGATCTTTGGTCGTAGTGTACTATGCACTGTATTGTGCACTTGCACTTTGGTAGGCGTTGCAACAAATCAATGCAAACTATTGATATGAATATGTTTCATAATGCAGCGCTTGCCGCATCTGCTGTGAAATCTGTTTTATACCTCACAGGGATTACAGATGGAGGGAGAGTGAAACTAGCGCAATGAACATTGCTTAGCATAACCTTTTTTACACCCAATATCTTGTTGTTATTTTTTTGGTCGGTTAATTTTGGAAGTCGAAAATTCAGTACATGCCTAATTTAAAAGGCTAATGTGAAAGTCTGTGCTTTGCGCATGAGCATCTCACAATATTTTATAGCATTGCTAATGCTAATTTGACATCGCAGCCCACAGTCAAACAAGCACGCATACATAGACACCATACAGACATTTGCACTGCATAGTTTAAAGTCTGTGCTGCAACACTATGGTGTTTTACATGGATACTGGAACACAAGTGAAGCACAAAGCCTTTTTCCATAAAAATATTTAGTAGCAAAAATATTATGTAAACAGTGGTATTTGTAATTTAGATTTGTTTAGACATTTATACACCTAGTAAACATACTAGACCTACAGTATGTTGTTCATAACCAATGTCAATATTTTTTTGTTTTATTAATTAATATATTTTCAGATGTTTGTCTTATTCTGTTCTTGATACAGGTAACATTTAAAGGGTTTGCTGCCAATCTAAATATAACTTTTTTTTGTTGTTGTTTATAACAGATACCATGCTAATTTGTCTTTTGTTTAATACTAATGTGTGTTTTTGGTCATGCAGTGTGGATAGAGATCTTTTCTGAAATGGCATTATGGACGAGGATCATTTTCATTTTAAAATGTCATGTTAAATAGAAAATGCACTAGTGTAAATGCAGCAAGATCTCCCTTTAAAGTAATGCTTCATCATGCAGACAGTAATGACAAGTCAAGTCAAGGCAACATCCGGCTGCACTGTAGGCCAGCTGGACTGAGCCAATCATTAGATGAATCATTTTCAGTAAAAAAAAAAAAGTGTTCAGTAATAATGTCTGAAAGGTGTGATTTGGCTCTCTGGATTAGGGCACAGAAATCTGCTCTCATAGACCGTAATCACAGGTTTTGGAAGAGCTCCAATTATCCAAATCAGTTTACGACCGAGAGTGTTACTGCCACTGTTGTCCTCAAGCTAAAAGGTCTGCAGCTTATGCAAAGAAAATGTGAGAGTTCGACTAGAAAGACATTGTGCAGGAATTAAGATCAGTTTGAAGGAGCAGAGAGTTTGTGACATCTCTTTTATGTACAGTGTATGAATCTGAGCAGGAGAACCAAAGTCCTGCGTGTTTTTTGCTTTGTGCTGGATTTTCTGTGCATTTAAATAGGATTTCTTTTATATATTATGAGATATCAGTATCATATATTTTGATTGATAGTGCATGTTAATGATTTTTAATTAATTTGTTTCACATAAATTATGATGTGTCTGAATCAAGCCAGTGACTGATGATAAATATATCTAGCAGTAATAATAATAATAATAATAATAATAATAATAATAATAATAATAATAATAATAATAATAACACCTTTATTATTAATTAATTAATTAATTAATTAATACATTTATTTATTTATTTTAATTTATTTTAATTGTAATTTTTCTGAAGGATCCTCATGTGAAGATGCTGGACAATGGAGTTGAGGATCCATGTGCAGTATTTATTAAGAACAGTAGTCAGGCAGGCAACGGTCAAACACAGGAGCAAACTGTATCATACAGTCCAAAAGAGTAGTCAGGTCACAGGCAAATAGATTGGTACAGGTGACTAACAGCATAAACAATAAACAAAGCGAGGGTCAGGAAACACGGCACAGGAAAAACAAGACAAGCTAAACACTTTGTAATGTTACAGGTAAAACAAGATTCAGCACTGACGTGTGCGTGTGTGTGCTGTTTTTATAGTCCAAGATATCAGTTTATGATGAGTTACCAGCTTTGTGTGTGTGTAATCAGTAGAAATGAGAAACCGGTGTGTGTGAGGTGCATGCTAGGAGTTGTAGTTGGTATGTGTGGCAGGATTATAGTTCTCCATAGTAGCTAGATCGCTGGTGACTGTAACAGATCATATGAACACTGGTGGGATTATATATTCAGAGCACTGGAGTAATATATTCAAATATATATCAAATTGAATTTTAATATTATATAAAAAAATTATATATTAAATTTAAATGACATTTTTTACACATTTTTTTTTATGTATAATCATTAATTGTGCATGATCTTTTTATCCGTTTTTATATTTACCTCCATTGTTATCTTTGTTTATTTAAATAGTTTTTCATGAAATCGAAAGTGAATTTACATGTTTTTACATAGTTTGTCTTTGTTGTCAACTTGCGTTCGCTAAATTCCATAGTCATTTTTCCCCTTATATAATCATTAAATGTTCATGCTCATTTACCTGTTAACATTGTTTATCATTGGTGACAGCTAATGTTAGCTATAACACATTTAAACATGTAGATGCTTATTTCCCTTTCTTTTTTTTTTCTTTTTTTTACATTTATTTTGTCCATATTGTAGACTTTCAAACATTGTCAATTCTCAAAACATCTTTAAAACATTTGGAATTATTAATATATATTTTTCCAGTTGGTCAAATTTTCAACAACAACTTCAATTAAACAAAACAAAAAAAGGGGTGAAAATCTAGTTCAAACCCTGAGATAGTTGCATGAAATTGCATGAAATGTGTGTTTTAGGAAACCTTTGGACGTCTTTTTAATGCTGGATAACAGGATGTCCACTTGTAATTACTGTGGTTGAGAAAAAGTTCACACGTCCTGTTTCTGAGCTACATTTTGCTGATCACAGAATAGTCAAAATGTCATTTATGTTGTCCTACTTAAAACAGTTATTTCTGGAGGCATAGTTATATTTGCCTGTGGTGCTTTTGTGAAGAATATTTAGCCCATATAAAAAGAGAAAAAACCTTAAGGTATTCAGTGACATTTTGCTTCATCCTTTTCTCAATATTAAAATGTGAGGTTTATTTTTTTGTTTTATTTCAGCATGTGTGTGTTTCTGCTCTTTAATCCCCCGTCATCTGTTGAGCGTCAGACAGGCTACTTTTACCAGGCCTGAACTGTACTGAACCCTTAAGTCGCATGCGCTTGATTTAGGAACTCATTTCTGCAGGCATGTGATTATGTCAGGGCTCCTGGGGTTGTAGTGTTACATAATTTGCACCATATCAGTGTGCTTCATGCTCTAATGTAGTTTTATTGTTATGCATCTATTCACTTTAGTGTCATAATTATACATAAGGATTTTGAAAGGCAAAAATACTAAACATTTACACACAACTGATTATCCTTTTTTATAATAATAAAAGATGCAAAGTTGCTATTTGTGCGTGGATACGTTTCACTATTACAATTACTAAAACAAGTGATCTTATTTACTTAGTTTAGAATAATAATAATAGTAATCATCATCATCATCATGATTATTATTATTATTATTATATATAATTGTAATAATTGTATTATTATATAAGTTCTTGTATAATCTATTATTGTTGTTATTATTTGTTTGTTTAATGTAGGATAATCTAAATAATAGTAATAATAATGATAGTAATAATAATGATAATAATAAAGATGATGATGATGATGATGATGATCATTTATTTATTTATTTATGATGATGATGATGATGATAATGATGATGATCATTTGTTTATTAAATATAGGATGATAGTAATAATAGTAATTAATAATAATAATAATAATAATAATAATAAGAAGAAGAAGAAGAAGAAGAAGAAAAATGATGATGATGATTTATTTATTTAAGTTAAGAGGATGATAATAATAATAATAATAACAACAACAACAACAACAACAACAACAACAATAATAATAATAATAATAATAATAATAATAATAATTATTATTATTATTATTATTATTATTATTATTATTATTATTATTATTATTATTATTATTATATAAGTTTGTTCTTGTATAATGTATTATTGTTGTTGTTATTTGTTTATTTATTTTAGGATAATAATAATAATAATAATAATAATAATAATAATAATTTATCTAGAAATAAATCTCTTACTTTTTCATATTTTTCATAATATTATGTGATGTTTAATCTTAGTTACAAGTATTATTATCCACATGTGAATGAAATGAACAATAATGAATTTTATTTTTGTAAGTCATTTTTTTTAAATGTGACATTTGTGGAAACTACACATATTTCTAATAAAACACAAAGGCTAAATGTATTTGCAAAGCACTAAATATGTTTGACACTACAATAACTTGATAGTCATGATCATTTTACTACTATTTTTTGACTTCTAATACATATCCACTTTGAAATTGACCCGGATATGAATAATCTAATGTTTTATTAAATGCTTAGTTATGTTTTTTTTTTAAATAAAATAAATAGAATAAAGGACCAAACAAACTGAAATGCAGAAATTGAGGGTCTTAAAGCATTTGCAAAGTTTAGTTCACCTATCAAAAAATGGTCTGAACAGACCTGAATGCATTATGAGTTGTTAAGGATGTCAGGTAGGGTCAGTGACCTTGTTGTCCAGTCTTCTCCTGACATATGTTCCTCTGTGTATTATTATCATTATTGTTGACATGATTCTCTGGAATCCACTCCTTGAACACAGACCTGGATGATGTATTTGGAAGTGTGCGAGGGCTTGGAAGTAATTTTGTCTGCTCTCTTTTTGTGTAGATCACGTGTTGGTTACAAAACCACCACTGCTTCTCCCTCCACATGCAGAGATTGACCAGAAAATGATGTACGAGCGGTTGTAGAAATGCCCTCGTAGCTACATTCTGCAAACAGATCTAGCCGCTAATTAATCTAAGTGCTGCTGGGAAGGCTTTTAATGCGACTCCATAGGCTGTTTAACCTGTTTGCCTTGCCGTAAGATAGACTCGATAATATGGTTTTATCCTGTAGGGCTCCTGCTGATATTACCAACAGCACCGCCAACACCAATGTCAAGCTTCCTTGAACGGTTAAATAAAACAGATTTTCTCACTCTCTCTCTCTCTCTCTCTCTCTCTCTCTCTCTCTCTCTCTCTCTCTCTCTCTCTCTCTCTCTCTCTCGTTCTCTCTCTCGTTCTCTCTCTCTCTCGTGTGCATGTGAGTAAGCAGCCTCCTGCCAGTGATTGATAATGCCCCTCATTATTTGTGCCATTTCATCTTTGGCTTCCTAGGGAAAGCCTCATGCAGAGACTGTCTGTATGCTTGGAGCACCTGCTAATGACTCTGAAAACAGGCCGCTCTCCACACACACACACACACGCACGCGTACGCCACCAATTCAAAGCAGAGGCAGGAAGTGCAGCACTGGCCACACGCTTTTACCAGCTGGTGCAAACGATCGTCTTTTCAAATCACTGGAGAACGTTTTTTTTAAACCCTACAAGAGTCAAGGGCTGCTCAGAATTGCACGCTTGCAGACTCGCATACTAACTATGTTACAGTTACAGTACAGTGTGTGTACTTGTACAAATGTGGGTGGTTTTCCTTGTACTTATAGGGACTTATCACACCGACCGTTCTAAAAACGCGAGGCGCGCCACATTGCCTTTTTTTGTTGGCAAGAAAAAAAGAAGTGCAGTGCTCCTTTTATGTCGCTAGGCATTGACTAAGTCAGCTGTATTGTGCGAGAGTGTTGTTGTTGATATTGGTATGATCTTAATATTTAATAATATTGTGAAATTCAAGATTTGTGAGTCATACAGCTCCGGATAACTCAAAACCGAAACCACAAGTCTCTCCTTCATCTTCAAAAGTCTTCGTAGTCATCTTGACAACACAAACACTGCTGTCACCTCAATGGAAACCCCGCCTCTGCTTTCATTTGATTGGAGAATGAAAAGACGCGACTGACGTAATGCGCTTTTTCCACTCACTTTTTTTTTTAACTGCAAGCACACAGCGTGCAACGGCAAAAGCGCGAGGTGCAGCAGGCGGTTAAAACAATATAACAAATTCCTTTAGTGTGGCCATGAGTTGCCAGCTCTATTTTTTTTCCATGTATGGGACTCTGTGACTTCACTAACGCCCCATTCACATGGGGCGTCAGCTTCAACGCTTCCCATTCACTTTGAATGGGTGACGTCAGGCGTTGCCGAACTGCATTGTGGATCCGTCGGCGCCGCTTCAGAGGCGTTGCTCGCTGCAGAAGTTGGGACATGCTCAACTTTTCAAGCGCCGACGGAAGCGTCAGCCAATCAGATTGCTGTATGCAAATACACCAGCTCCAACAGTGGCCTATTGCTGACTAATTTCATTGGCTGACGCTGCTATGACGATCGTGTCAGCCCCAACTTCAGACACGCCCTCTGTCAAGCGTTGACGCTGAAGCCCCGTGTGAATGGGGCGTAACTGGTTTTAAAGAAGAGTAGCCACTGTAAATGTGTGGTATTTCACAGCAAATTATAGTAGCAACACTGCAAAAATGGTTTTTCTTACTTAGATTTTTTTTTTGTCTTGTTTCTAGTCCAAATATCTAAAAACTTATAGATCAAATATGATGTTCTACACTGTAAAACCCAATAAGTTAAGGTAACTCAAACCATTTGAGGAAACCGATTGCAACAATTCATTTAAGTTCAAAAACTAATCCTAATGAGTTCCGTGAACTTAATCCATTTAAGTAATTGAAGCAATTTGAGCACAGTAAAACCCAATAAATGAAGAGAACTCATAACAACTGAGTACTGTAAAACCAATAAGTTAGGGCAACTCAAACTGTTTGAGGAAACCAATTGCTACAAACCATTTGAGTTAAAAAAAAAAAAAACAAATCTTTGTGAGTACTGTGACTTACTCCATTTAAGTTGAAGTAATGAGGTATTTAATTAACTCATTACCTTCAACACTGAGTTAAAACTCTTTTCAAATGAGTAGAATTAACTTTCAGTCAATTTTGAGATGACTACATTGATTTAATTTGACAAAGTTGACTTGGGTTATGCAGTGTAGACATATTGTCTTGTTTAAAGAAATAACATGCCAAAATTAAATGAGTTTTTTCTTAAACAAGCTAAATAATCTGCCAAAAGGGTAAACAAAATAATCTTGTTTTTCTTTTTGGCATAAGATTATTTTGCTTTCCCCATTGGCAGATAATTAAGCTTGTTTTAAAATAAATCTCAATTAATTTTTACATATTTTTTCTTAAAACAAGACAATATGTTTTTGTATAGAAAATGTAAGAATTTTTGGGGATTTTCCGACTAGAAACAAGACAAAAGCAGTAAAGCTTGTATTCTCCCTAAATTTCCAGGATTCTTCACTTGTTTTGAAGCCTGTAGGCCTAAAGGGAAACAGCACAGGAAGTGAGGTCAAGCCTACCGGGTGCCTTAGGGAAGTGTATAAATGACAGGAACAAAGACAAACTAGAGATAAGGTGACAGGAAATGACAGGATTTAAATGCACACTGCACCCCCATTGCCTTTTTCCCTTTTCCCTTTTTCCAGAGAGACAGCAGTGTTAAGCAGATGTGTGAAAAGTCTTCCTTAACAAAGGGATTTGACGAATAAATGCATTATTACTGTATTGATTCATCCGGGCTGGATGTAATCTTAAAGAACGCCGGAACAATGAGCTTAAATCGTGTGAGCATTAGCTGTTATGAAACTGCAAGCGAGCCGGTGCTGATTGTGTGTTTTTTCTCTCTGCAAAATCGACTCCTGCGTTTGAATCATAAAAGCGAAATCCAACAGCACACAGTAGCAGAAAATCTGCTAAGAGCCATGTATGATGACTGTTTTGTAATATCCCTTCATATTTTCTCTAATTTGCCTTATAAAATCCCTTTTTAGCACAGCGGTGGTCCAGTCTGTTTAAAAACGCAGTGTGCATTAGCAATCCTTGCTAGATTAAAGGAATATTTCACCCAAAAATGAATCTTCTGTCATTTATTTATGCAACCTCATGTCATTTCAAACAAAAGACGCATTTTTGAACAAGCTTGAAGGCATGTGAGGGCGAGTAAATACCATCATTTTCATTTTTAGGTGAACCGTTCCTTTTATAAATCCACTTAGCCACACATTGTTCATCTTCTTGCTGCATAATTCAGGCTGCGATATCATTTGGACCACAACAATATTTCCGCAAAACCAGCTGAAGCGATATGTAGGCTAGACGAGCCAGCGGTGGTCTTATCAGGCCGGCCATCCATCCTGTCTGGTGCTTTTTTTTGGGGCTGTCATTGCCGTTTGAATACAAACTCATCTTCTGATATCACAGAGATATTGCAGAACATTTCCGCAGAGGCGTACTGCAGGTCAGCACTTTATTTTTGTGCTCCAACTTTATAAATCTTATTTGGGTGTGTGTTAAACCCACTAAGTGATGGAAATAACTGCCAAGTAAATCTCCCTGGCCTTCAAACGGCCGCATTTGATGTCAAAGACTGCTTTATGGAGCAGTAATGAGCGATGTGAACATCCAGAAGCTGCATTTAGAGTCTACAATCAGCAATGCTTAAAGGGATAGTTCACTCATAGGCTTCTGCCAAAATCTGATTTTCTGGTTGCCGTGTAATTGCTGAAGATTTTATCACTAGATATGGTATTATCACAGTTTTGACCGAAGCTGCAAAAAACATTACTTTAACAGGTATAATAATCAGAAAATACTTAGCGTATTGCTTTATTGTGTATATGCATTTATTCATTTATTCATTTTCCTTCGGCTTAGACCCTTTATTCATCAGGGCTTGCTACAGTGGAATGAACCGCCAACTTTTCCAGCATATGTTTTGCGCAGCGGATGCCCTTCCAGCTGCAACCCAATACTGGGAAAAAAACAAACACTCTCACATTCACACACATAAACTATGGTCAATTTAGTTTATTCAATTCACCTATACCGCATGTCTTTGGATTGTGGGGGAAACCAGAGCACCCAGAGGAAACCCACTCCAACACAGGGAGAACATGCAAACTCCACACAGAAATGCCAACTGACCCAGTTGGGACTCGAATCAGGGACCTTCTTGCTGTGAGGCAACAGTGCTAACCACTGAAAAAAACAGCTTAAACCAGCCTAAGATGTTTGGCTGGTTTTAGCTGGTTGGCCAGCCTGGTTTTGGAGAGGTTTTGGCCATTTCCAGGCTGGTTTCCAGCCATTTCTAGTCTGGTCTTGACCTAGCTTGACCAGCCTGGTTTAAGCTGAACATAGCTGGTTTTGGCTGGGCTCCCAGCCAGGCTACGCTGGTCAAGCCGGTTTTAGCTGGTCATCTACCAAGTCTGACCAGCCAAGACAAGGCTGAAAATGGCTAAAAGCCAGACTGATATGGCCAAAACCCCTCTAAAACAAGCCTGATCGACTAGCTAAAACCAGTCAATCAACCTAGACTGGTTTAACCTCTTAAGGCCCAAGGTGTTTTCTTACATGCATTTTTTATTTCCCTATGCTATTTGGGCTTATTGGAACCTAATTAGAATACTTGTGGTCGAAATTTACATAAAACACTTTTTCCAGAATGTTTTTTAATGCATATATAGCATATATTTTTTTTTTAAACTTGCTTTGACTATCAGAGAGCAAAAACAAAAATGTTTCCCATTTTGGACAGTTAAAAATAGGCTTTGGGACATTTCATATGCTGCAAAACAGTTGCAGGATGACACTGTATGTCTGTAACAAAATACAAATCATTCAAAGTATTTTAAATAGCCACTTAAGAGCTAAAATGTGCTGTCCACGTATGTGGACACTCAAGCCCTATGAGGTTAAGCAGTTTTTTTCAGCAGGGACTATGCCGCCTTGTGTATACTGTACATGTTAAGAGTAAATAAATGTTTTTTCAAACAAATTAAATTCATTAATTTTTTTTTCAGCTTAGTCTCTTTATTCATCAGGGGTCACCACAGCGGAATGAACCGCCAACTTATCCAGCATATGTTTTTATGCAGCGGATGCCCTTCCAGGTGCAACCCATCATTGGGAAACATACACACTCAATCACACACATACAGTACACTACGGCCAATTTAGCTTACCCAATTCACCTGTACCACATGTCTTTGGACTTGTGGGGGAAACTGGAGCACCCGAAAGAAACCCACGCGAACACAGCGAGAACATTCAAACTCCACACAGAAATGCCAACTGGCCCAGCCGAGGCTCGAACCAGCGACCTTCTTTCTGTGAGGCGAACGTGCTACACACTGCACCAACAAATTCAATTGCGAAAGGATAATAAAGTACAATAGGTAGCGCTTTACAGTAAAGTCTCATTAGCAGGGTATTCTAATAAATTGATAAATCAATTTAACAAAATTTAAGCCCCTCAAAAAGTATTAAACAGTCTTAAATGCTATTTTACAAGGTATTACATTTTGTATCAGTATGCTAAAGTTTGCCTGAATTTAATCAGTGAATATCGGGATGCCTTGTAGTTTATGAAATCGATAAAATCCTGCTTGAGTTGACATAACCCTGCTTTGTTTAGTGCAGTAAATGAGGAAACACCATTATTCCTGCTGTCTTTGGTGGCACCTGCTGAATTAGCATTGTTGTTCAGTATATGAATGGACCCTTTTCACAAGACTGTTATGACGCGTTTAACGGTCATCATAATCTTAAATTCTTGAAAGTTTTTAATAGTTCGATTTTGAAAGAAACATATGAACATTTATATGCATTTATGAATGTATTATATCATTGTTGCGTCAAATTACAAAAAACGAATTGCCGCTTATGCGAGGTGTTTCTAATGGAGCGTCTATGGGGCTGAGAGTAATTTTCACATTGTTGTCTCCTCTGGCTGCCATTATCAGTCTCACACATTTTTTTCCTCTTTCTGAAAGACTTGATAACACCCTTGTGGAGTTTTTCTTTTATTATTTCAGCAAATAGGATTGTAAAAAAATATATTTGTTGTACTCTCCCATTCACTGCACTCTAAGTTTACCCAACTATGACGTCTTCCGCTACTGAGAAACCCGAAAATGTGAAAAGGGTCTATAACGTTTTAGTTTAAGATAGTTTCTTACAATCATTATTTAGTAAATATACTGTAAGTTAAGTTGTCGCTAATGTTACTGATTGAAACTTAGTGGTGATGAGATCTTAAAATGCATTGTAAGAGTCTTAAAAAAACCCCTAAAAGGTATTGAATTTCACTCTCTGATTCCTGTAATAATTCCTTACATTTATATAGCGCTTCTGGGCACTCAAAACGCTTTACACATAGGGGGTAATCTCCTCATCTACCACCAATGTGCAGCATCCACCTGGATGACTCGACGGCAGCCATTTTGTGCCAGACCGCACACCAGCTGATTGGTGGAGAGGAGACAGAGTGATTAATTCAATTATGATATGGGGATGGTTAGGAGGCCATGATGGACAGAGGCCAGTGGGCAGATTTGGCCAGGATGCCGGGGTTAAACCCCTACTCTTTTTCGAAGGACATCCTGGGATTTTTAATGACCACAGAGAGTCAGGACCTCGGTTTAACGTCTCATTCTAAAGACAGCGCTCACTGAGCAGTATGGAGTCCCCGTCACAATACTGAAGCATTAGGACCCACACAGACTGCAGGTTGGGCGCTTCCTGCCCCCTGCTAACACCACTTCCGTCAACAACCTAGCTTTCCCTTGTGGTCTCCCATCCAGGTGCAGCCCTGCTTAGCTTCAGTGTGAGAGTTGCAGAGAGCTATCCACCCTGATTAGTAAACGTTCTAATCAACAGTAAGAAATAGCCACATTATAGGTATGTTAAACTTAATAATAAAAAATACAACTAAATTTTATTACTTATGAACTTTTTTCTAAAAATATTACTGACTTCTGATTTTAATGCATTATTAGGCATCAACTAAGAAATAAACTTGCCCTAATAAATGCTTTTGGAGTTGTTATTAGATTGTTAAATTTAACTGACGTGAACAAATGAAACCTTACTACAGTATAAAGAGTTAATAAACAAAAGGCCTATAAATAGTCACAGAAATTCCAAATTGTAATGCCAGATTAAGATGAAAAAAATATGTTTGAAAATAAATCACCTATTAAGTCTACACACATTTGGTGCTGTGATGAACAACCGCTGCTAATACAACAATTTAAATATAAGGCACTCTAAAAGTTTTCTTTCTGTACTGCATCCAAAATGTTCCAAGCACTTACGGTAAGCTTATAATATGGTGTCTTTCAGGAAATGGTCCACTCTTCAAAGTTAGCTAATTGTATGGAGCCATTTTCAGCCTAATTGGCTTTTTTGTATTAAGTAGGGCAAAATCTCGTTGGACTTTTACATTAGTAAGCCTTTCAAGGAGGGACACTAGTTTTTTGGTCACCTGCCATTTTGAATAGCGTAATATCAGAGCTTGGCGTAAATATTAAAATGGTAATTAAATAGTAATTAAAATGAAATGCATGTATCAGTTGCGTGACAATAATTCAGCTACTTTTTCTAACAAGTAGCACTAGTGTAGCTTGACATAACCCTTCAGCACATTGCATTGCAGCCACAGCTAAGCTAATAAGACACATTCTGTCATATCATATGCACTGCATTTCCAGTTTGTAGACACCTCCTTCAAGAAAACAGGTTTTGAGGTTGCAGTCATTTCTGTGAGGACAAATAGTTATTGTGCTGCAAGATCTTGACCGGCCTGTACATACAGTTGAAGTCAGAATTATTAGCCCCCCTGTTTATTTTTTTTCCCCAATTTCTGTTTAACAGAGAGAAGATTTTTTCAACACATTTCTAAACATAATAGTTTTAATAACTCATCTCTAATAACTGATTTATTTTATCTTTGTCATGATTACAGTAAATAATATTTGACTAGATATTTTTTAAGACACTTCTATACAGCTTAAAGTGACATTTAAAGGATTAACTATGCTAATTAGGTAACTAGGCAGGTTAGGGTAATTAGGCAAGTTATTGTATAACGATGGTTTGTTCTGTAGACTCTTGAAAACAAAAATAGCTTAAAGGGGCTAATAATTTTGTCCCTAAAATCGTTTTTAAAAAAATGAAAAACTGCTTTTATTCTAGCCAAAATAAAACAAATAAGACTTTCTCCAGAAGAAAAAATATTATCAGACATACTGTGAACATTTCTTTGCTCTGTTCAACATAATTTGGGAAATATTTAAAAAAGAAAAAAATACTAAGGGGGGCTAATAATTCTGACTTCAACTGCTCAGACTTTATTGAACACCTTTTAAAACGAATAGGACTGGAGATGACAAGCCACCCACCGTAAGTGTCCGACCTCACTGACGCACTTCAGTCAGAATGAGAGCAAATCCCTGAATCCAGCATGTGGTTAAAGGCCCTCCCACAAGAGATCAAGCTTTTATAGCAGCAAATGGAGGGATTAATGCATGCTTTTGCCATGCTTTCGAAATTAAATGTTCAAAGAGCCCCGCAGAGGTCATGCACTGATGTTTGCTGCTGAAATCCGCATCGCTGTTCCAGTTTATTCCAAAGGTGTTCAATCAAGGCTCAGGCCTGGGTTTTGAGCTTCTTCTTTTTTTGTAAAGAGAATAGCTTGACTGTAGTTGACCTACTTTAAATTATGAGTAGCCTGGAAAGCTATAGTTTCATATTGGCTTCCCTTAGGGGCTGTTGACTCAGAATGTGTTTTTCCTCTCAAATGATCTACTTTTCTATTGTTTTTTTGTAAACACGTGCATGTAAAACATACCGCCACGTTTTTTAGATGCCATGTCAAGTTGAAAGATCTTCAATGTCCACACACAGCACAGCTCATTACTGTCAGTTCCAAATAGAGCTTAGATCGAGCCCAAACAATTAAAGCTGACCCTACTCGAGCCTATGCACCTTGTGTCCGAGCCTGACCCAAACTGTAATTATTTGCCAGAGCCCGATTTAATTTTTTTTTTAATAGTTTAAACGACTACAATTCTGACTTGTTTGAACTACAAAAATTAGTTTAGATTTATCTTACCTTGCTCACAGGAGTATGCTTGAAGAAGTGACAAAAGACGGACTGTCATCCTTTCTGCATACCTGTCAAGCCTCACGTTTTTGCTGGGATTCTCCTGTTTTTTTACCATTCTACCCCGCTACCGTCCCATTTAAGCGTTTTCCTGTATCTTTCTATGAAAAATGAAAGTAGCATCGAAAGAGCTGATCTTAAATAGTCTAATTGCAAGAGCTGTTCAAGAGAATTATGTGTTGCCAGATTTTGGCCTGAAACCGTGTTGAAATTAATGTATTTCACTATGCAACCTCTGAATCATTCAAATCATGTAACGCCTGTTTCACACTGCATGTGCAGGAAATTGTTGCAAGCCTTGGTGCAGATGAAAAGTGTAATTTTATATATATATAAAGATAGATAGGTAACTAGATAGAATAGAGAGAGATCGATCAGTGGTGCGTTCCCCAAACAGCTACGTAACTCGCAGCTGAACTATCATAGTTCGATGCATCATTTGGGAAAAGAACGATGTAGTGACGAGTGTTTCCCAAAACCCGTAGTTTCTCTGTCGCAGATCCATCGTTTGAACTACGTTAGTTATAGCGTAAAATGCTCATAATAATGCTATAAACAGGGTGGTAATAACTTCTTTAGAGAAAAACCCCATATTTTCTTTGTGCAAATTATATTGTTTTACACGCACACACACACATTAAAAAAAATCCAATATTAGTTTTGGTAACAACATGCACTCGTTTTCCATATTAATTGAATTATATGTAAATGGCATATATAGAGCCTGTGTTTTTTTTACAAGCATTATTGAGAACTTTACATATTCTATTTTAAAACATAAACGATATAAAATCATATAAATAAATAAATAAATAAATAATGAGGCTATTTATTAAGAAATAAAATTTAATATTTGTTATTTATTAGGAAATGAAGAAAATCCTACTTTGATAATAATATTAATAATGATGATGTTGATTATTATTATTATTATTATTAATATTATTATTATTATTATTATTATTATTATTATTAAGTAGGATATTGTTTATTTTTATTTTTTATTTTTTTTGAAAAACAAAACATTTTTACTTTTACAATTTGACACATGCAAACCACTGCAAAAATGTTCTAACCAACAGGCCCATGGCATATACAGTCCAGATACTTAATAAATAATCTACTATAAATTAAAAGCATTAATGTATGCTATGTTTTTTATTTTCACAAGCTTTGGAGACATAACATAAATTCCGCTTTTAAATAATAGTTCACCTATAGCTTGTAGTTCACCTGTATCGTCATGAGGCTGTGTTCAAAATGACATCAATGTTTTCAAAATGCACTGTGAAGGGAGCGCAATTGTAAACATGAAGATCGCTAAAACTGAACTGTAAAAATACTTAAAAAGCAAATTACACCTAAGAGAGATGATCTTACTGTTTTTTTTTTATATATATAATTCCAAGTTTAAATGTCAGAATGTTCTAAATGAATAGGGCATAGGGGGGATAACTGGGAATAGAACACAGCCAGGAACTATGTTTTTAACTACATCTCCAGAGGTCAGCCGGTGTGAAAGGCTCACGGCACACGGCTTCTGCTCTCCACAGACGCTGCGCACAGGTGACTGATGGAACCGTTCTATACGGATTGCTCTTCAGTGTTTGGACTCTCAGTACTGAACGTTAAACCACACTGAACTGAGCTATACTGAACTTAAACTCTGAAAACTGAACTGACACTGTTTAAATTTACTACAATATTCTATGTGAAGCTGCTTTGACACAATCTACATTGTAAAAGCGCTATAGAAATAAAGGTGAATTGAATATAAAGACACTGTTTTCAGATCAGCTTCTGTACACGAGATTTAAAGATGAGCAAAAGCTTTAGGATTTGAGTGTGCTTTTAAAAAGACAAATGCACTTAATAATATGTATACATGTTCATTTTTGCCTTTTTTATCTTGAAACCAAATAATTTTGTCTTAACTGAGCACAAACATTACAAAAGTAATCGAATGCTTTCATTATAGATTTATGTATAGCTCTCCACGCAATCAGACTAATTAAGTAACAACTAAAAAAAAAACAACGCAAATGCTTGATCGTGGCCCGACCCGAAGATAGTGGCAGGAAATATTGGACTTGGGCTGAGAGAATCTAAACTCTAGTTCCAAAGCAGTGGACCAATCAGAAGAGGTCAGAGGCGGGGTAAGCATTTAATGCTTCTGTTTATAGTAGCAAGTTGGCATGACAACTGTTTTATTTACCATTATATTATGGTGGAGGAGGCACTTATTGTGGCTTTGTTCAGATATCCTGAGTTATATGGAGTATCTTGAAGTGCTTATCATAACATTGCGCTCTGTGTGGGTACTAATGCTCCAGTATAGTGACGGGGACTCTATACTGCTCAGTGAGCGCTGTCCTTCGGATGAGACGTTAAACTGAGGTCCTGACTCTCTGTGGTCATTAAAAATCCCAGGATTGAAAAAGAGTAGGGGCATCCTGGCCAAATCTGCCCACTGGTTTCTGTCCATCATGGCCTCCTAACCCTCCCCATATCATAATTGGCTTCATCACTCTGTCTCCTCTCCACCAATCAGCTGGTGTGTGGCGCAAAATGGCTGCCGTCGCGTCATCCAGATGGATGCTGCACACTGGTGGTGGATGAGAAGATCCCCCCCCCATGTGTAAAGCGCTTTGAGTGCCCAGAAAAACGCTATATAAATGTAAGGAATTATTATTATTATTAAATGCATGTAACCGGAAACCCTTGTGATCTCACTAGCCCGGATGTATTGTTTTGTAGTCCCCAAAGTTCGTTTGTTGTAGGCTTTGCTAAGCTAACTCTGTAAAAGCCAATGTCTCCCTTTGCATTGAACTTTGAACGTATTACAGAGATGTTGTTTATGTTCACACAGCTGCATTACACATCAACTAAAGTTTAAAATATGATATCGTAGTGGACCACCCCTATAAATTGATAAGTTAACTTAATCAATGAATCAATGAATTTGGTGAAACCCTGCATTTTTTACAGTGATGGGTTCGTTATTACATCCTGTTAATATTGAGTCACATGGACCTCATGCTACACTGTGCTTTATTTAAAATCCATTCCTGAGCGCTTCATCTTGCCTTTTTTTTTTAGAAGCAAAGATGTGTTCGGTGTGAATGAGCTCTAAGAGTTCAGATCATGGTAATATATTATGAACAAAATTCAATATTTCGTATTAAAAGTTTTGCTTAAAAGTGACTTTGTACAATTGCCTAATACAATTTTTTAAACTCTGTCTAAACCCCATCTTTATTCTTTATATGTTAAATGGAGCACCGCATAGACCCACCATTTTTTCTTTCATGTGTACAAAGCTGCAGAGAAAACTGTGATGAATAATTTTTTTGAGAAGCCCTGGCATATCTATTATAAACAGAACCCGAAAGGCCCTGGAGCATGACTTCATTCACCTGGGAAAAAAGACCAAGGCAGCACTCTTATGCAGAGCTGCTGTTTTACAAAATCCCATTTCTTGCTGTATTAGTCAGTCCCTTTCTGTAACTTTATAAGCTTACCAAAAACGCCCTTAATATTCTCATTTTCATGATGATGGAGCGATTTAGTCCTGCAGAGGAGAAAAAAAAGGGACGTCTCAAGATTAATTCCTTCTTTTTAGGCCTGATTAAATTAAGTGAAAGTTCTAACTAACTGCACTCTGGCTGTAAAATGCGAATGAAAATCCAATGCATGCTACTGATTTGTTAATGTATGTTGTGCATTACTCATTTTCTCATTGCTATAATGCGGTAAAACATGTTCTTTGGCTTAAGCATGTTGAGGATCCCAATCATCACTCCTAGAAAGTGAAGCCTTTTAAAGGAAGTGCAGACTCAGCGAGCGTGACTAAATGCCTTTAAAAAGATTACAGTCAGTGGAAGAGAATGAATCAGTGTAGGATGCCCTGGTGAGTTGTGTTACTCATACAAATTCCAGGATACACTTTTTCCCCCTTCTGGAATGTGGATTAAATCTGTTGCATGTACTTTAGGTATTTCAAGTTGTGCTTCTTTTTGTTAGATTTTTTTTTTTTTTTTAATTTGTGAGTAAAAATAATGTTGGCAAAATATTAATATTGATTCTTTGGGTTTATCAGATCTGCAGTTATAACAGAGAGCATCACAAATATTAAAGGGCTCCCTCTTTTACAAGATGTAAGAAAAGCCTTTGGTGTCTCCAGAATGTGTCTGTAAAGTTTCAGCTCAAAGTACCCATCAGATTATTTAGGATACCTTCTGCAATATGCCAATTTTGTGCTCAGAGCTATAGGAAGCTGTTTTTGTAGCCTGTGCCTGTAATGCAAATGAGCTGTTTTCTACCCACCCACATTTCCAACGTGCGTGTGGAGTTTCTATTGTGTCAAGTCAGGTAAACTGGACAGTGACAGAGACAGATTAGTAGATTCAGGATTCATTTAATGAGTCAAATATAGCAAGTAAGTTTATTTGATATATTTGTGGCTGAGTTTATTCAAGCAAATGATGTATTGTTTTCTGCAGTTAGTCACACACAAATGCCATTACAAAGTTTGCAGCACGCGCACACATACACAGTTTTTGCACACCTACTTGAAGCAGCCTTGTATTGCCTACATGTCTTTTCTTTAATACAAACATTTTAATGTTGTAAAACTGATTCTTGAGGTGCAGCTGATCACAGAGCGTTGAACAGATCTTTTCATCACAGTTTTTTTTGCAACTCCTGTTCTGTGAACATGATTATAACAGTTACTATGGGAACATGTTAATACACGCCTGCCAATCAATTTAGTGGGCGGGGAAAACCGCACTCCTATGTCACATTGTGGTGGACCTCAAAATCGCTGGGTTTTGGACCCTATTTTAACGTCAAGAATTTTAAAAAGAGACCTGTGTTTATTTCACTCCAATACGACAGTGGACACAATATACCTACACACCATTCTGTCCAAACAGCCTTTAAAGGTTGATTTTGCATCATAGGTGCCCTTTAAATAAAGTAAAACGTATTAAATGAGATAAAAATTAAGTTAACTAAATATTGTCAAACATCTGTCCCTGTTTCATTTGCAGATCTCACTAAAATATAGTGTGAAAAATGTTATTTTTGTCTTTGTGAAGGACACACACCTTTTTATAATATTTTTTTTGTTAAAAAAAATATTAAAATATTTTATTTTTAGTTAAACAGTTCCAAAAACAGAGTTTGTAAACAAAATAAATCTTTCATACTGTACATTCTAAATTACTGTAATTCATTTTGGATTTTTTGATGACATCCGAGGAAAGAAATGATAAGCCATAGCTAAGCTGTCTGGAAGCCGTTATCTTAATGCAGTGCGATGTTTATCACTGTTCATCAAGAAGTAATCGGAAATAACTCTATCAAGCAAGAAATAGAATTTGCTTCAAGAAGACTGTATTTGGGGATGTTTTGCAAACAAAGAAAAACTGATGAATACATTATGAAACATTATTATGACTACAGGCTCATTCACACCAAGGACCATAATTATTACAGTGGTGATGTTATAAATGTCATTCTAAAAAAAGACAGAGTTCATATTACAAGTAGCACGATATTGTTGGAATCGCTTGCAGTTTTTGCCAGATAAGGAGTAACAAAAGCATTGACATCCAGTTAGAATATGGCAATAGGGCGATATGGCAAAATATCATATAACATTTTCTTCCAGGAAAATTAAGATTCATGATTTTATCACAATTCTTTTTGATTTTGGTATAACTATTTTACAGTAGGTGTATTTAACAGTAGCACTGCTACTGTAACCACTGACATCCATATACAATTAAAAAAGGGCTTTTGCTGCTTGTTCAAATAACTTATTTAAAATTATTTAAAGGTTTTTTGGGGGACAACTTAATTGTTTTATGTTTAATCCACTTAAATTTGTAAAAAACGATTAAGTTAAGCTAATCGATTTGTGTTGGGACAACATTAAGGGATTGTGTTTAACCCAGCCTTTTTTTACAGTGTAGAAAAAACAAATACTATTGCAGTCAATGATTACAGTTTACATTTTTCAAAATGTTGTCTTTTGTGTTCAACTGATCAAAAAAAAACCCAACTCAAACTGATTTGGAACAAGTCAAGAGTGAGTAAATGATGACAGAACTTTCATATTTTGGGGAACTGTCCTTTTAATGAAAAGCGACAGTCTATAGTCTGCTGTCCCTGTATACATTACACATCTGTTTTCTCTTGATTGCTTTCACGTTTGCTAAAAAAACTCAAATATGATTATATGTAATAAATCTTTGGTGGTTTTGATGCAATCAGACATTAAAGATAACCTTGTCCTTAAATTAGGTGCTGTTTGACGGGCTTTGTTTGCAGTGGCACGTACAGTGAGCTTTCCTCAGCCAGTAAAAAAAACTCTGAGGCACATTTGGGGCTCTATTTTAAAGATCTAGGCGCAAAGTCCAAAGTGCACTGCACAAAAGCATTAAGGGTGTGTCTGAATCCACTTTTGCTATTTTAAGGACGGAAAAATCTGCTTTGCGTCGCGGCGCATGGTTCAACAGGGTTGAGTTTATTCTCTTAATGATTTATAGGTGTGTTTTGAAAATAAACCAATCAGAGTCTCATCTCCCATTCCCTTTAAGAGTCAGTTGCGTCGCGCCATGGCACATTTGCTATTTACATGGCATATTTTGTAAGTGAAATAACTGAATGCTTCACTAGCAAGAAAACAGTTAAACAGATCATCTGCAGCACGAGGGAATGAGTCTCCTCATTATTTACTTTCACTTTCACTCTTTTCCGTGGATAAGGAAACGTGTTGTACGCACAGACATCCATTAGCCTACATAATTAATTTCGTTTGCTAAGCACAAACATTTGTTTCAAAACTATTTCTAAATTCAGTTCTAATTTCCAGCAAATGAATAAATGAACAATAATAACGAAGTGTGGTCAAAAAACTGAGTTATATCCAAACACACATGCTATGCCCCATATGGTCTAAAAGCTGACAGGTGGGCAAATCTAAGCTTGTTTTTAATATAAATTGTTTTATATAATATAATTTAATTTTAATTTAATATAATTTGTTTTTAAAACAAATATAATTATGCATATGATAAATAATACTACTACTAATTATAACACTATACAAAAGCAAATTGTCATAAATAAACTGAAAAAGCCCCCCGAGATGAAGAAGGCATGAAGGCAGTGGTTTTTATATTTATGTAGAAAGTAATAATTATTGTAATATTTTAATCCTTTATTTCTTTTTCATTTGTAAAGATATTTGCATATTGCTCTACATCCTGCATGTATAAAGCAATGTTTAAACGAGGCGCACAACTAACGCGCTCTGCGCTGGACTTTAGACCTCCTCTTAGCTGGTCTATTGAACAGTCTATTTTAGTTCCTCAAAACTGCAACGCTCCATCAATGCGCCTCAACATACCTCCTTTTTTAGACCAGAACACCTATGCACATATGAGCGCAAATGCATTTGCTATTTAAACAGCGTGGCGCAAAACGTCAAAACGACACTTGCGTCAAGCTGAAACTAGCAAACAACATTTGCTCTGCGCCTTGCGCCGCATTGCGTATGATAGGGCCCTTGATGTTAAAGTATGATGCAGTATGTAGTTTGACACCCAGTGGTTGAACTAGGTATTGAACTCTTGGTTCAAAACACATTTTCACTTGGCTCCTTCTCTGGCGACTCCACGCAAGGGCAGATTGCCAAATTGATGACACCAATAGGAGCATGCCTGACTATTGAGCCTAAAGGCTGATTTAAATCATGTTCTAAATGAAAGCAACGCCACGCAATGGAAAAAAATATATATATTTTTTTGTCCTAACCTGAAATTTGTATTTTAGAAATGGCTTCTATTTCTTGCAGCTGAAAAACAGAAAATTATGACAATGATCACCTTAGGTACACATGTGCTCTATTCAGTGTTAATTGATACTAATGTGAGTTTGGCATTAATGGGTTTGACATTGGGCGGGTTAAAGGGACCAGAAAATGCACAATTTTAAAGCAGAATAACTGACTTTAGCATTGTTTTTCAGATAAACAACTATGTTCACTTAGCATGTTTCTTAAATATCTGCAAAAAAATATATGTATATATGTTTTAGAAGAGTCAAAATCGTATATACAGCACATTTACGACTTGATCAGAATGGCTAAACTTACTTACATTAGCAATATGAATTGTGCCAAGGCTGTTAATACAGTATATTACACGAGTTAATATTTGATGTGAATTTATGTTAAGTGCAGACTATTAACAACATTATCCTGCATTGGTGTGGATGTAAGTTATCATTAGAATTATATGTTTACCTGTTAATGGGCCTAAAGACTACAAGTTTTGTATGTTACTAGGCCTGAAATCACAGTTCGGAGCACATATTTATTGGGCAGTGTTCTGATTAGAACAGCCATTTAAATGGCCCTTTACATGTGACCCAAATTGCTGCTAGAGCTCTACCATAATGGTCCATTTGGGTGAAAATTAACGAGAAAAGAAATGCAATAACCATAGATTATCTGCCAGATGTGTGTCACCAATCCATCACCGGGTTACATTCCATTTTAGCTCTGTGCGGCAAATTGAAGGTAAGCTTTTGGAGGGAAAAAATAGTGTGCTCCTAGCCATTTATTAAAGTAGTTGGAGCATGTGCCACATGTGAAGTGGGTGAGCGTTGGTCTCTGCCAGGCTTGACTGCTCACACTGCAACATGTTTCATTAGAGCTGAAGTTCACACCAAATGGATGTACCCTGAACTTTCAGACTCCAGAGCCCTGACAAATCGTTGCCATTTTCTTTAGTAGGTGAAGGGAGGACCACCTGATATGGGCTAACTCGGTTCCTTCAAACACGAATAACCTCACCGTCTACATATCCGCCCGGCTAAGTGTCATTTCAGCTGGAATTGAACATGGTGGTAAAACGGGTATTTCTGTTCAATCGACTGCACTCTGCCAGGGCATTTTGCTACACACCGAGCACAGAAGAATCAATAGAAATTCAATTGGCATTAGATAGAGACTTGGGGCTGTGTATCTCCCATTTGAAACCGCATAGTCCTACATTTGCCGCATGGTCGGCCTTAACCCCTGACGCTGAATAAAAGAGAGAAGTGCTGAGAGAAAAAGACAACTTGGATTATTACCATTTGTATTCAGAGAGTAAATCCGAAGAAAAGTCTCAAAGTTCTTGTGGATAAAGAAACATTGATCCTATATTGATTCTATAGTTTAGGTCTGTACTTTGTCCTTGGTCTGTATTTTATGCATTCCCCCCCTTATCTGCTAATTATAGTCCTGAATGAAGATTAGTGTTCAGTGATGTCTTAAACTTGTACCAGTGGGCACTGGATAATGCCTGTCATCTAAGGCTTCGTTTTTTTTTTAGGACAGTTTATCATGAATTTCAATTGAGGGCACAGCTTTCACATTGCTTCAGATTTCCCATTGCGGCACCATAATGGTTCATTTTGATGTAAATAAACAAGAAGATAAATGCAATTGTAAGAGCCATAAGGTATTTGTTTCTTTATTTATGTGTGAAATAAGTAATACAGAATAAGTCATTACAATAGGAATCCGTGAGTTTCACCTTTTCGTTCCTCCTGCCAGATTGACCAGGATAATGCTGCTTAGTTTGAAAGTGATCTCCGTGTGAGATCTGAGATGTGCTTCATTACCCCACACTAATGCCAACAGATGGTGATTTAACATGCTAAATCAGCCAAAAAGGACAGCTTTGCATGTTTAAGGCACAGACACTTGCCTGCTTGACCAGTGTTGAATTCTTTTCGTAGTTTAAACTTTCACTTTTTGTCACTGCAGTGCGTCCTTGCTGAATAAATGTATTATTGTTTTCTCTTTTTCCTTTCTTTTCTATTTTATTGAGTCTTTAAGCTTATAAAAAAGTATTAATGAAAAGTTAGTTAGTTAACTTTATTTGTCCCTGTAAGGAAATTTCATTTGCAGCATACGCTCACAGAGACTTCTGACATTTCACAGTTGGCATATACAGTTGAAACCAGAAGTTTACATACATTCTAAAAAAAGGAACATAACCATTTAAAAAAAAAAGTCTGATGGTAAATCATACTAAACGTTTACTATTTTAGGTTCGTTAGGATTACCTAAATTATTTACATTTGCTAAATGCCAGAATAATGAGAGAATTAATTTTTTTATTAATTTCTAGACAGTCAAAAGTTTACATACATTTCCTTGGTATTTTTATAGCTTTGCTTTAAAACTGTATAACTTTGGTCAAATGTTTTGGGCATCCTTCCACAAGCTTCTCACAATAGTTTGAAGGAATTTTGGCCCATTCCTCCTGACAGAATTGGTGTAACTGAGTCAGATTTGTTGGCTGTCTTGCTCGCACAAGCTTTTTCAACTCTACCCACAAACTTTCTATAGGATTAAAGTCAGGGCTTTGTGATAGCCACTCCAAAACATTCACTCTGTTGTCCTTAAAGCACATTTTAACTAATTTTGCAGTATGCTTAGGGTCATGGTCTGTTTGGAAGACCCATTTGTGTCCAAGTTTTAATTTCCTGGCTGATGTCTTGAGATGTTTTGAGATGTCTTGAGCCAGGTACACAACAATACACAACCGCGGATGCCATTCCTGTGTGACTCCAGGCAATACTTCTGTGTTTCTTCCCACCACAGCCTTACTTTCACTTTTAAAATGGTCGGCCATGTGAAATCAGTCTATTGTAAGTTGCGTTGGACAAAAGCATCTGCTAAATGACTAAATGTGTGTGTGTGTGTGTGTGTGTGTGTGTGTGTGTGTGTGTGTGTGTGTGTGTGTGCGTGTGCGTGTGCGTGTGTGTGTGTGTGTGTGTGAAATGAAACTATTTGCTAATGCCTTAAAAATGGTCTAGCATATGGTTTGTCTACTCAAAGTTTGTGAAATTTGGCCTAGTAAACCTCCATTGTTACTTTCTGCATTCCCCCGGTTCCAATTGTTATATGATATATTATTTCTATATTATATTTCTCTTTGTAGAGAAGCTCATATCTGAGGCAGACAGACTCTGGCGCCGTTCTGTTCATGTGAAGTTGTGGCGGTAAATCCAAAGGGACAAATGCTTCAATAACACGGTGAAACTGGCATCTTCTCCTCCTGAGTCTTTACCTAGTTACAGCAGTAAACAGCCTCTGCTAGAACTCACAGTGGACACAGATTTTAAAAGGAAAGAAGCTGGCAAAATCGAACTCTTAAGCAAATCGAGCTAAGATGTGAAAACAAACTAATAGCTGCAGCACGCTAAATGTCAGACTGTCCTTTCCTTTCGTTTCAGTCCTTTGAGTTTAATTAATGCTAGACTCCACTGTGTTTATTATAGTTGTAGCGCAGCATTCCAAGAGTAGATACTCAAGATAATACTCAATACCTCTAGTGACAGCTGAATTAAGCTAATAAAACTGCTTTAGCGTACAATTCTTATTTTAGCAAAGCACAAAGCTATGGCCTTTGAGTGATGAACCCTTCCAGTGTGCGAGGTTGCAGGTCTAAGGAGAGTCAGGGCCTTTTTATCCAGTTAAAAAATGCGATTTCCCTTGCAGGCGCTGATGTACAGGCTGGCGGGTGAAAAGGTTAATTTCATTGCCCTGCTGGATTAAACAATTTTAGGATTTAATAGGGAGAGAGGACAAAAGGAAGCGAATGAAAACTTGACTTTTGGTGACCTTTAATGGACATGGGAGCTGGAGCCAGAAGCAGAACTCGGCCAACACTTCCAGAACAGCACCTACGGGTGGATGATTTTAAACTGGGCCTGTTTTTTTTACACATAGAACTTTGTGCATTATTCATGAAGGAAAGTCAAGGAAATCATTTCTGGCTCTAAACAATCCAGTCAGTTGTAAAGCTTGAAATGGTAAAGTTTGCAATGTAGCTAATGTAAATGTACAACGGAGATCAAAATTTCGTCCAATTACTGTAATCTTCAATTAGGGCTGCCCAATATTTTGTTTGTTTGTTTATTGTCCCCAATAGGGAAATTTTTATTGGATCTAGGCCCACATTTGCATACACTGAACAAAAAAACACATCAAAGACACAGATCAACACAAACATTCAACTATCAACACAAATATTACATATTTAAAAATCTAATTGATGTAGGTAAAAAAGATTGCCAACCTGTATCGTCGACCAGAAGGCCACAACTCATACTCACAAAATAAACTGTGCGAGGGGTCAGCTAATATTTTAATAGCTTCGTCCCAAACTGATTTCTTCTAGAGAGATTGTAAAGATCGGTATACCCTTTTCCCTATGATTCTCATGGCTGTCTTCACCAGCGTATTATGCTTTCAATATATTGTTTTAGCATCGATATAGCAATATGTGAATCTGCAATAGTTACTGTACATTGCAGGATCAGCAATGTCAGGTTGGGATTAGAGTTGAACATAACATTTCAAAATACGTAATTTGTGGGGTCATCTCCAGTGCTTAATTTGTGAATTGAGAGGTCCCGGAACAGATCGGGGTAACTGATCTGGCATATTACACGAGGATGGAGAGGTGTCGACCACGAAAGTGGGGAGCGGGTGGGGGTGTGGGGTGTTGGTGCGGTGGATGGCGGAGGGGTGTCGCGGACGACAGTGAAGAGGGTTGGGGAGTCGCGGAAGAAAGCGAAAGTGAACAGCGGGCAGGGAGAAGGGCGGTTCAGGAGGGGGATTGGTAAAATGAAGTGCCGGATCAGATTTCAGAGGTTCCGGTTCCGGCGTGTTCCAGCACAAATTAAGCCCTGGTCATCTCAAAAGTAACCCTAAAATAGTGTGAAAGATCTTCATTAAGATGTGTTATTAAGACTTGTGACTGTAATATTTAACCAAACTTAAACCAAGAGGTTATAAAGGTCTATAAACCAAAAATTAATTGTATTTTGTCTGCACAATACATTGTTACAACGTTGAGTCGGATTATAATTAAATAGGAAACATAGTTTAGAAAATGTGGTTTGTGGAGTCTGCGCAACTAATAGTGTAAGCGATTTTAATTTGTGTTTTTAAGGCCTGTGACTAAGATTTTAAGTGAATTTTAACCATTTGGGCACAAGAAATTATAAAGTTTGCACTTTAACAAAAAATAAATGTGTTTATTCATTTATACTGCGAAGACTACACTGTTTTATTTCAGATTTGATCATTGAATTTCTGTACCTCAATACTGTTAGACTCCATCATAAAACATAAAGAGCTGTTTATTTCATTGTTATCTTTGTTCTATTGTTTTCATCTGTGCTTTATTTTTATATATATATATATATATATATATATATATATATATATATATATATATATATATATATATATATATACAGTTGAAGTCAGAATTATGAGCCCCCCTTTGAACTTTTTTTTCTTTTTTTAAATATTTCCCAAATTATGTTTAACAGAGCAAGGAAATTTTCACAGTATGTCTGATAATATTTCATTCTCCATAATACATTTTGGAGAAAGTTTTATTTGTTTTATTTTGCCTAGAATAAAAGTAGTTTTTAAACCCATTTTGAGGTAAAAAAATTATTAGCCCCTTTAAGCTATATTTTTTTTGATAGTCTACAGAACAAACCATCATTATAACTTGCCTAATTACCCTATCCTGCCTAGTTAACCTAATTAACCTAGTTAAGCCTTTAAATGTCACTTTAAGCTGTATAGAAGTGTCTTGAAAAATATCTAGTCAAATATTATTTACTGTAATCATGGCAAAGATAAAATAAATCAGTTATTAGAAATGAGTTATTAAAACTATTGTGTTTAGAAATGTGTTGAAAAAATCTTCTCTCCGTTAAACAGAAATTGGGGAAAAAAATAAACAGGGGGCTAATAATTCAGGGGGGGGGGGGGGGGGGGGGTAATAAATTTGACTTCAACTGTATATTGCAGATAATAAATAAATATTGCAAAGTCTGTTTTTGTCCAATATCATGCAGCCCTATCTTCAATGTTTACCAGTGGTTCGACTCTGAAACCCACATTTTCCCTGGCCAATAATCTTCACTGCAAAATCTTACTTAGATTTTTTTTGTCTTGTTCTAGTCCAGATGTCTATAAATTCTTAAATCAAGAAGTATGAATATAGAAGCAAAAAGTATTGTCTTTTTTTAATAAATAAAATAATATGTCAAAATCAAGGGAGTTTGTTAATCTGCCAATGAGGTAAGCAAAGTTATCTTGTTTTTCCTTGTGACATAGGATTATTTTGCTTACCCCATTGGCAGATTATTTGGCTTGCTTTAAGAAAAGAAATCACTTTATTTAGATTTTTTTTCTTAAAACAAAACAATATGTTTTGGTTGTTTAGAAAATGCTGTTTGATTTATACATTTTTAGATTTTTGGACTAGAAACAAGACAAGGCATCTAAGTAAGAAAAGCATTTTTTGCAGTGATACGACCCATTTTGTATAAATACTGTTTATATAAAATTAAAGCAACTGATTCAAAGAAAGATTACAACAACAATGTCACAAATTAAGCAGGAAGTGTAGAGGACCTTGCATTGACTCTAGCACAGTCACAGAACGAAATGTCAAGGAAACTATGACCCGAGAAAATCAAGGACTTAAAAATTAAGGAAATTGTAGGTTTTTCTCTAGTTTTAATCCTCATTGGATTATCTTTTGCTAGTTCTGTGTTTTAGAGACTAATAGAACTAATATGATTTTAAAAATAAAAACAACTTTGATTATAATAAACATTAGAATGGTTTAATTCATTAATATTTTCAAAGCATGATTAAGTTCTTTTTAACACTAAGGAAAATGATATCTCTATGATGCCAGTATGTGAAACTTGGCATGGCTATTTCTATTCTTAGGCATCAAACTAGACAGCAGCACAAAGTTAATAATAATTCATGTTCACTGTTTCTTCACTCTGTCTCACAGAGATGTTCTGCAGAGTCATTTTCTTTTGTCCTGAAGGGCCAAACAGAAGTCAACACCGTGTCCCACTGTGGCCATCATCTTGAAAATTTAAAAGACTGGAATTATTTATGCCGCACAAGCAATGATTGTGCTGAACATCCTCTTAATGAGGGCTAGTTAAAAGTTTAAAGCTTCAGCACCAACGAATAAACATGTCTGAATCAACAGGCAGAAACAAATGGAGATAATAAATGCACACAAGATGGATCCCAGTGTCTCAACATAGACAAGAATACGATGTATATTCGTGAGACTCTCAAAGCTCAATCGGTTAAGGATGAATTACTGTAGATGACCTAATTTTCTCAAAGTATCTGAATCCGACTGGTGAATTGTGTTAATGTGCTGGACGATTAAGTAAGTGCCCATTTTCCATTGTTGCCTAATAATAGAAGAGTCAAAAAATCTTTGAGCATTGTTTTCTCTGAAATGGGTTGCAGGTCTGTTTTAATAGGTTAGCAAGGAAAACGCAAGCACACATGCTAATAAGAACTTAAATAGATTCATGACATTTTTAAGGGGAGGACGTTAAATGTTTGTTGTTAATATGAAAGTCTTGCTAGATTCTTACTAAATTACAGTAGGCAGATTACTGCTACTCACTGATATTAGTATTGTTATTTATGTGAAAAAATATATATTATAACATATAGGGATGCACCGATACCATTTTTTGGAACCGATCCGATCCCAATACCAAAATTTTGAGTATCGACCGATACAGATCTGATCCCGATACTGTGCCTTTTTTTTTTTTTTAAGCATAATAGAGTGGCTATAGTTCTGGTGATAAACTCAAATAATGTATCTTCTTTAGTAAACATAACAGACCTATAGGCCTACTGTGTATGACAGATGACACAATCTAACTTAAAACATGATGCCTGCTGTAAACTATTTGAGCATTCGTTATGACATTGACCTGTTGTGGTCCAGCTTATATATCCTTTTTTAATATTAAGATTGTTCTTAGAAATCTGTAATAGGCTACCACTATTAACCCTAATCGTTGGTAAAATAACCAGCCTTTTAACAAAGCCTGATACAGTATTTTCCTGCAGACTAAACTAAACTGTCTGAGGCCAGTTTTACTTAACAATCCATATTGCGCCCGTCAGTTTCACTTTTATTAATTTAATCAATTACTTTGACCATAATAAACCAGGCTTTACAAACTATTTGCAGCACTGAAAGTATTCTCCTCTGAAGAATAAACTCAGTCGGAGGGTTTAGAGAACAGAAACTCATTGTGAGAATGATTTTACGGAGCGGCACACATGAATGACACGCTTGATGCATCACTGAGACACAGCGCACAGCCCTCCTGGTATCTGCGGACACTTATAAACTTAGCATCACAAAGGGAAGAGTGCGTTGAGGATCTGTCCAATGTATTATTGAGCCTTTTCTAATTGATCATTTCAGGTAGGCCTACTTTGTGTGTGAAGAACAGGTAATAACCCTCACGACTCCAGTGTTGCGAATACGATCTGCTGATCTAACAGACACAGCGCAACATGATTTAGAAACAGCAACGAGCTCCTTGTTGCAGGTCAAAATGTACCCATTTAATGCAAAACTAAATGCATTTCTCCACTGATTATTTAAACTAACAGGAACAAATAGTCTTGGACAGTTTTTCGTGTTGTCATGAACGCGACATGCAGTTTGAGTTGTGAATGAATGGAGAATGATTGACTGGCACATCGGCAGGAAGCGCTGAGGAGAACATGCATTTAATCACTTGAATATTCATCTGTGCTTCACATTAAACTATAGAATGGCTTCAGAATATTCAGGATATCATAGGCCTACATGACAACTTTCTTTCGCCTTATAATAGGCTACCTTCATGGCTTTTGTTGGCTTATAAATTACACAGAATATGGCGCACGCACAAGATCGAATTTGGATCGGTACCAAAAATATGTGGTATCCAAGTATCGGGATCGGTGCATCCCTAATAACATATAATAATTTATATTACTAATAGAGAAAATAAACATGTAAATTTATTTAGTATTCATTCATTCTGTTGACATGACATTTTCTTGCAGATGTTGTTTTGTTGTTCATTTTTAGCGATTTAAACTTTATTTTTACTTTTAGTGTTTAATTTATTTATAATTAACATTCAATTTATATATACTAATAGTAATTTACTGCTTTTAGAAATAACATGTGCTTTTCTTGTACTATTCATTACTGTATATTCATATTGGTATATTAAAGGTGTCATATACTGCATTGGTTTAATATGTTAAATTGTCCTCTAATATCTACATAGTAGGTTTATGGCTTCAAAAGTTCAAAAAATCTCCAGAAATGGTTTAATAAGCTCATGTAGTACTTCATAAAACACCCATAGAATCAGAAGGTCCATGATTGACCATATATGGTTCGTGTCGTGAATATTATTGAGCTCAGCTCCGCTCTCACAGACACACACACACAAATCTGCCACTTTAAAGAACTACATATCCAGTCATGCACCACTCACACGCACCTGTTCCTCATTCGGTTAATTACCCACACACACGGCTGGGAGCTGCTCATGAACTGATTAGATAGAATTTATAAACAACACACACACACACACACACACACACACACACACACACACACACACACACACACACACACACACACACACACACACAGCATGATGTGCGCTGAACACGGAAAAATATAAACCAAATTCGAGTAACTTTAACCTATTTTGCTCACCAGATCTGTTGAGGATAAAAGCTAAATTATAATTAAACTTGACAAAAGAGAGATATGTATTGCGTTGTATTTTGAAACTACAGTAAAAAAAAAAAAAAAAACAAACACAGCCAGGAATTAATATCAACCACTGCATGAACATAGGACATTTGAGCTGAGTGATTTGACACGATTCAGCATCTACATGTGTTTGTTGGAATACATGCATCAAATTTCACAATAAACATGATACGTTAACAAAATATGTAACTAAACATACAGTACCCTTTGCCTCTTCTGAGTAGAGATTAATAAATGTGTTATTTGTAAATCTTGCATTGAGTTTGAAACATGTCTAGTGCTGTCGTTGCCCAATAACGCACAGTGAACAATTTGGCACTCACGTTTTCAAAATAAAAATCCCACATACATAGTAAGTGAAATATATGCTTAAAATAACTAAGGGAGGAAAATTATCACTGTAGAAAATGTTTGGCTTATCAAACGCAGCCTGAGGCGTGTATATTAATCATTTCAGAGCTTTTTTATGATCCCAGAGCTGAATATGAGTTGTGTTCTCTTGATAACGTCAGTTGCTCATCAAGTCCAGATGAATTACCTAAAGTAGGCATACATGCAAATGATGAGGGCATGGCCCATGAGTCTCATCACAGTTTGTTTTCTCTTCTGATTGGCTCATTGTTCACACTTGTGAAAATGACATGAAAACGAGGAAATAGTGGTGTCTCAGGCTCACAGTATGCTCGTTTCCATATACTGATCTTTTATTATTCTACTATGCCTTGGTATACCCAGATTTTCATTATAGGGCACCTTTAATAAATAATTTTAATTTCAGCTTTAATTACATTTTCATATTTTAAATAAATTCAATTATAAAAAAACACAATTTATAATAGTTTTAACTAGGGCTGCACTATATTGGAAAAATCTGACATTGCGATATTTAGTTTTTCTGCAATATGTTTTGCGATATGAATATAATTTCACCAGATTTATTGAAATAGCTCTATTTGGAAAGATTCCATTCATTTAGATAGATTGAGATCTTTTTTTATACAGTGCATTTGCATAAATAATAATGAATTACAAGCACATATAAATACAACAGAGCAAAGATTTATATTTTTATAGTTTTCTGGAGAGTCTAACTGTGCGTTCACACTGAAGGCGGCGAGAACGTCAAAGTAGCCGAAAGTCATTTATTTTCAATAGAAGCCAGCAGCTATAAGCGCAGAAGAGTGGCGTGGCATGTTCTCGTCAAGTCAACTTTAAGGTAATGAACTATGATGCAGTTTGGCGGCATGCAATCGGAATGTAGAAGTTTGACGCTCTCGTTGTGGATGTCATGAATCTGTCGGTGTGTCACAGTAACAGTATTCAGGTACAGAAATTGAACAATCAAACATAAAATAACATGGTCATCATTGTATAAATTATTTTAAAAGAACGATATTTAATAATATTTTATCTTTAAAACTTTAATAAATAATCTAATCCTGCGATGTGAGTTTTGCGGATACACATTGCGATATAGATCCACAAATGATATATTGTGCAGCCCTAGTTTTAACGAACAGTAACAACACTCATTTACCCAGGCGTGTTGCTTTCAACTTCCTGTTAGAATTCTCATTCCTGAAGCAAAACCACTTGACAGTGACTGGTGTAAGTAATGCCACATAGAATCACATCTTGTGTTGATAAGATGTGCCTATGATGAAAGTGTTACAGCAGTCATTTACTGTAATATTTTGTGTAATGGGGCTTCGCTTCAAAGCTTCAGACATACAGCTTCAAACACTATATTTATATTTATCTGTATATATACATGTACTTGTATGTCTGAAGCTGTGGTAGGGTTTGCATTAGCCTGCAGCAGACTTGTATTGATGGTTCTGTTTGCCTGCTATACTCTCTAACGCGGCTGGAAACCACTGCCATTGCCTGCAGAGTCTTATTTTTTACCCACACATGTAGCTGTGTACCCTTCAGTGAATATCAATAAGCTATCTGATGGGGTATATGGGTAGATATGATTTGTTATTCAAATTGAATGCTTTGATTTAATTGTGTTCATAAGCATGCCATGAAAACAAGCTTAGAAATGATGATTGATTCTGATAGGACCTCATTAGAGCGATAACGATTAGGGTCATTATAACCTTGTGTTGTGGTGATTGAGCAGCAGTGTTATGTTTCATTGAATGACATCGTTCCCTGATACTATACTACGTGAGGTCTGGTGATTTCATTAGTCTAGTGAATATTGATGAGTAGTTCAAACATTGTGGATTAAATGCGATGTTTAAAATTGTTTCATTTGCCATCCAAATGTCCAGGAAACCATTGCTCTGCATTAAAGTGTTTTCATATGTCAATGTAATGAATGCAGTCATTTTTATGTGAAATGATCCATTTTTACATGAAATTAACCTATTTATAGTTTAAGATTGAACATATCTATCTATCATGAAAGCGTGGATACATCCTGCGTTGTATCAACAGTTCAGGCTGGTGATGGTGGTGTAATGGAGTCTATCTATCTATCTATCTATCTATCTATCTATCTATCTATCTATCTATCTATCTATCTATCTATCTGTCTGTCTGTCTGTCTGTCTGTCTGTCTGTCTGTCTGTCTGTCTGTCTGTCTGTCTGTCTGTCTGTCTGTCTGTCTGTCTGTCTGTCTGTCTGTCTGTCTGTCTGTCTGTCTGTCTGTCTGTCTGTCTGTCTGTCTGTCTGTCTGTCTGTCTGTCTGTCTGGCTGGCTGGCTGGCTGGCTGGCTGGCTGGCTTTCCCTTTTATTACGTATTACACTCACCGGCCACTTTATTAGGTACACCTGTCCAACTGCTCGTTAACTCAAATTTCTAATCAGCCAATCACATGGCAGCAACTCAGTGCATTCAGGCATGTAGGTGGGGTTAGGCAGTTCTGTGGGTACAAATGCCTTGTTGAGGCCAGAGGTCAGAGGAGAATGGTCAGACTGGTTCCAGCTGATAGAAAGGCAACAGTAACTTACGATTCGTTACAACCGAGGTATGCAAAAGAGCATCTCTGAACGCATAACATGTCCAACCTTGAGGCGGATGGGCTACAGCAGCAGAAGACCACACCGGATGCCACTCCTGTCAGCTAAGAACAACAAACTGAGGCTACAATTCATACAGGCTCATCAAAATTTGACAATATAAGATTGGAAAAACGTTGCCTGGTCTGACGAATTTCGATTTTTGCTGCGACATTTGGATGGGATATTCACATCATGGATGTGCAGCCGACAAATCTGCAGCAACTGTGTGAAAATCTCTAGGGGATATTTCCAGTACCTTGTTGAATCTATGCCACTAAGGATTAAGGCAGTTCTGAAGGCAAAAGGGTGTCAAACCAGGTACTAGTAAGGTGTATCTAATAAAGTGGCCAGTGAGTGTATATTGCAGCTGTCTGTCTGTCTGTCTGTCTTTCTGTCTGTCTGTCTGTCTTTCCCTTTTATTATTATATTGTCTCTGTCTGCCTGTCAATGTCAGGATTCTTTGATAAATATAAATTCACCCACATTCATTTAAAACTGAAATGTTTTCATGGTTTTAACTTTCACTTTTGAACACTTCAATGTATTCTTGCTGAATAAAGAAAATTCTTTTATTTTATTTTATTTTCTTTCCTTTTTTTTCTTTTCTTCTTTCAGTCTCTTAAAAAGTGGTGAATCTCGTGTGTGTGTGTGTGTGTGTATGTGTGTGTGTGTATTAAAATAGACAGAAAAGCACAAGGACAGATATTTTTATATGTAGCTATTTATATCTACAGTATTTATACATATCCAGCAACTCGCTACCCTCTGTATCCTCTCTTAGATTATAATTATAGATATGCAGGCTATAAGTGAACAATGGGATTTTATAAGTTGAATTTGATATTTTGAATCATCTCTCTCATTCGTGTTAAGCTTGGATTCTAACACAATGCATTAAATTTCTGATTTTGTCGCTGACGACACAGTAGGACCTTCAGACTGTGCTATCTTTGTGTCCTTCGTCGTGTGGTCTATGTTTTTTTTAAACACCAGTCACAGGAGGCCACAAAACGATTGCTGTGCTGCATTTTTCTCAGACATCTGTTCCAGGGCCACTCCTGTGGGGAGGCACAGACACAGCTTTGATGTGTTGGAGCTGTGATGTTAGATTTGTGCTTGTCTCACACTTTACGGAGGGAGTCCAAACTCTCCTTGCTTAAAAAAAGCCCTAGTACTCTCAAGTTACTTTCTCTTTCATATTTCTTTTTAACCGCTGTCTTGTTAAGAACTGATCTGACTTTCCTGACTTTCTTTTGATGATCTTGAGTATTCTGGTTTATCACACTGTAAGACCTGTTCTTTGGTTTTTAATATTAAGCTGGCATTTCAATTGCACTGAATGTGAGACATATTCATTTTGCTTTGAACATTTGGCAAGGCAAGTTTATTTATATAGCGCACAGTTCATACACGATGGTAATTCAAAATGCTTTACATAAGCAAGAATAAAAGAAACAGGAAAATAAAAACAACAAAGAATAAAACATATTAAAAACCGATAAAAACAGATTAAAACGTGTTAAAACAGGTTTCAAAGGAATGAAAAATAAAAGAAAGACATAATAGTGTAATATCTGTCGGACGTAGCACAGTGCTCATTCAGTAAAGGCACAGCTAAGCAGATGTGTTTTAAGTCTTGATGTTAATGTGTCTAATGTTGGAGCACATCTGATCGTTTCTGGAAGTTGTTTCCAGCAGCGGGGGGCGCAGTAGCTGCTTAGACTGAACTCTTGGAATTTCTAATTTACTTGATCCTGATGATCTGAGTGACCTGTTAGATTTGCATTTAGTAAACATATCTGTAATTTCTAGACCATTGTAAAGACCTGAGGACAGGTGGGATGTGCTCTGATTTTCTGGTTCTGGATGAGCTACAACTGTCTGACTGTCATTTGAATCTTAAATTTCAAAACGGAAACTTTTCTGTTGGAAACAGAAACAGAAAAGTTTGCTCTGGCTAGTAAACAACTTTGAACTGCTACTGGTCTTTAGCAGCAAAGTAATTAGTAGTAGTTACTCTGAGGATTCACCTCAACTCACTTGGAATTTCACTTACATTCAGGCTCAAATTTGTGTGCAGTTTTTAGCAACAGTTTCCTGTAGGGTTGGGTTCTGAAACCCCTATGAAACCAGTATGGACCGTACTGAATCAGCCTATGAACGTTGGTGCCTAATTTTGGTGCCACTGGTGCTGCGACAAGGACGTAAGAAGCATAAAAAGGTACATCAAAGACACACATACAGTGGAAGTCAGAATTATTAGCCACCCTGTTTATTTTTTCCACAATTTCTTTTTAACGGAAAGAAGATTTTTTCAACACATTTCTTAACATAATAGTTTTAATAACTCATTTCTAATAAGTGATTTATTTTATCTTTGCCATGATGACAGTAAATAATATTTGACTAGATATTTTTCAGGATACTTCTATACAGCTTAAAGTGACATTTAAAGGCTTAACTAGGTTAATTAGGGTAACTAGGCAGGTTTGAGTGATTAGTCAAGTTATTGTATAACGATGGTTTGTTCTGTAGACTAAAAATAGCCTAAAGGGGCTGATAATTTTGTCCTTAAAATGGTGTTTAAAAAATTAAAAACTGCTTTTTTTCTAGTCGGAAAAAAAAACTTTCTCCAGAAGAAAAAATATAATCAGACATACTGTGGAAAATTTCTTTGCTCTGTTAAACATTACTTGGGAAATATTTAAAAAAGAAAAAAAAAATCAAAGGGGGGCTAATAATTTTGACTTCAACTGTAGGTATTCGTTGTGTCACACAATCTCTTAACATTTAGTTCTAAACAACAAGCACATAGACAACGCGCACAGTACAGCGCATCCGGTAAGCGACTTCCTTCAGAGTCATCAACACGCATGTTCATGTTCATCAAATTTGCTTAAACTAAGCATTCTAAAGCGTGGCTATATTTTACAAGCACGGATTCTGACAAAGCAATGTGAAGCAAACGCTTTACAAAAGTTGGGCATAAGGGGGGGAAACATGCCGAACTTAATGAAGCATTTGAGGGCTCATAGAATCAACTTAAAGGCAGAGCAATACACTGTCATTGACAGCTTGCAACATCATCTAGCATTTTCAATTCAGTTAAATTACATGGACACCAATACTCCAATTTTAATATGATTAAGACAATATGTAAACAGCGATTTTCGAAATTAAGAGGTTTTTTTTATTCTATTTGAAGTGCGAAATCAAATTCCATTAAAACAACACTCTTCCACCAGTCCTTACATCATATTCTCATTCAATACCTCAGTTTGTCACGGGGCATGAACAATATGCTGCTGAATGACAGTGAAACTGCCAAACTACAGGTAAAGTCGAAAAATTAAAAATTAAACACCTGAAATTATTTCACAGTGATGGGTTACAGCTGGAAGGGCATCCGCTGCGAAAAACATATGCTGGATAAGTTGGCGGTTCATTCTGCTGTGGCGACCCCTGATTAATAAAGGGACTAAGCCGAAATGAGAATGAATGAATGAATGAATGAATGAACACCCGAAATTACATGAAACTCCAGAGGAAACGTGGATAAGCTGGTGACGCAATGATGTTAATCAGTCTATGTGCTATAACATGTAAAACGGGATCATGAAAGGAACATTCAAAAAGCAACTCATGTAAACACCTTAATCATATTAATGTCTTATTCAGATTAAGGCAAATCATTAGATTACTGATGCCCATGTAACCATAGTCTCAAACCCCAACCCTAGAAAAAAAGGTGTTCCCTGATTTTAATGACAGCCTTTCCCCAGGTTAGTAGTAAGCTAATGTAATGTAATGCAAATCTTGCATTCATGCTAACAAACAAATGATCAAAAGAAATATAATAATGCAATTCAATTTAAATATATAAAATATGAATTGATGTATACTTTAATTATATTGTTTAATTAGAATGATCAAAACATGTTTTGTCAAATAAAAGAGTCATCCTCCATAATTTTGTAGCTCAAAGTATCGGTTCAGGCAGCGGTATTGTTTTAAGTAGCACCGGTATCGAACCCCCGGGTTAAATGGTATGTCTACTGGAAATGGTGTGCAACAGAGTTTGATATACATTTTCACTTGTTTGGTGGGTGTGTTGAAAATGTCAACCCAAATCAGCAGAAACATGTACATATGTCACAGGCTATTATAGAGACGGATTCCAAAATGGGTCCAAGGAAAGTCTGTTCTCTTGTATTTTTGTACAGCCAGATCAGTGACTAAGATTGAGCATTTTGTGCAGCATTAAACATGTATTTACGAAGTTTTCATCAGGTTCCAAAATTTTTTTCAAAAAGAATACAGTGAATGCCTTCTCAGCTGCCAGAGTTGCATCAGAACAAGGTGTTCAATGCGTCACCATTTCTGTTTTAAGAAGTTTTCTGTTTTGTCTGGGCTGAATACATTTATTATAAATATAAATAATAATAAAATATATTATATTATATTATATTATATTATATTATATTATATTATATTATATTATATTATATTATATTATATTATATTATATTATATTATATTATTATTATATTGGATAGTGGCTTTTATTTTGAAGCTTCCAAAAGCACATAGATTCATAGTCAAACTATTTACTGAACTATTAGTTAAAACCATTTACTGCCAGGGGGTTAGCTGAAAATATGTTGCTGAAATATAATGTAATAATATTTGTAATTTCATTTTCATTTTATTTTCTGCCGCTTTTCCGGGGCCGGGTCGCGGGAGTAGCAGCCTTAGGAGAGAACCCCAGACTTCCCTTTCCCCAGACACTTCCTCCAGCTCCTCCGGGGGGATCCCGAGGCGTTCCCAGGCCAGCCAAGAGACATAGTCCCTCCAGCGTGTCCTGGGTCTTCCACGAGGCCTCCTCCCGGTGGGATATGCCTGGAACACCTCCCTAGGTAGGCGTCCAGGAGGCATCCGAAACAGATGCCCGAGCCACCTCAGCTGACTTCCCTCGATGTGGAGGAGCAGCGGCTCTACTACGAGCTCCTCCCGAGTGTCAGAGCTCCTCACCCTATCCATAAGAGTGCACTCTGCCACCCTTCGAAGGAAACTCATTTCAGCCGCTTGTATCTGAGATCTTGTCCTTTCGGTCATGACCCAAAGCTCATGACCATAGGTGAAAGTAGGAATGTAGATTGACCGATAAATCAAAAGCTTTGCCTTTCGGCTCAGCTCCTTCTTTACCACAACGGACCGGTACATCGACCGCATTACCAATCCGCCTGTCAATCTCACGTTCCATCCTTCCCTCACTCGTGAGCAAAACGCCAAGATACCTAAAATCCTTCACCTGGGGTAAGGACTTTCCTCCAACCTGGAGATGGCAAACCACCTTTTTCTGGTGGAGCACCATGGCCTCAGACTTGAAGGTGCTGATTCTCATCCCAGCCGCGTCACACTCGGCAGCAAACCGTCGCAGTGCATGCTGAAGGTCCATGCTTGATGAATATTTAGAATAAATACACACATGAAGTTTGCTGTCAGAAGTTGAGTATTGCGTCTTGAATAAAGTTCTCTTAATGTTTGTAAGTTCAGATTCACACATGGTTGGATCAAAAAAAAAGTTCACATAAATGCAGTCAGTTATGTCTGTGAACAAACAGCTGGGAAAGAACTCACGTTATCAGTTCTGCATATTAATACAGCAGCATCTGCAAGTACCTTTTGCTGTTAATATGAATCAAACTGAAATCACTCATCGCTCTTGAGTGAATAATGTTAGTAGATTAACTTTGTAAATAATCATTCTGATCTAGGCTAATAGGGCAGATTATCGTCACATTTACATTTATATCAGCACATTTATTAACTGAGAGCTTCCTGCGTGTTTTCAAAATGCTCAAATGTCTTAGCTCATCTGTTTTATTTCTAGTTTAAAGTGCCTGACCCGGTTTTGGCTGGTGGTTAACCAGAGCTGACTTGAGATCTGTTATCAAAGGCATAGCAAAAATTGCATCTGCATAGCAGTCTACTGAGAGCATTGAAAAGAATGCTGTGTTTCTGCTGCAGGAAAAGAGAATGAGAAGAAACACTCTCTGTTTCCCTTTTTTTTTGTTGCTTAAAATCAATTTCTGTCAAGAATAAACAGGTCATGTCTTATAGCCAACTGTCTGCCAGAGGTTTCATGTTTCCTATTGTGACTTTCATGTTGTTTCAGTGAAGTGCAGTGGCATCAGTTTGGTTTGAACAGTCGTAGTGTGATGTTTGTTTGTTGCTGTTGTTCCTGTAGAGTTCAACAGTAGGGTTTCTGAGTAAAAATTTCATTCATTTTCTCCATAGAGAAATTGATTTTTAGCGCTGAAACCTTTCAAGGCTCATCTACCATGAGCTCTGAGATGAAGCAACGGTATATGCTTCTGTTAAATCCGCAAGTCAGTGTGAGAAATAGTAGCAATAAACTTAAAAAATCATTCGTTTTGATTTAGTCGGCCTTAAACTTTGCTACTTTGCAGACATTAGGGTTTTTAATTTAGCAAAAGTTATTTTTTAAAGAAGCTGAATGGATTCGTTTGATCAAGAATTCTTTACCATTGTGAAATTGACATTAAAAATGACTGTTTTCAGTTTTAATGCATTAAAAATTTTATTAATATTATTTTTAGCAGACATTACTTTGGTCCTAATGTCAGGTAATACATAATTATTATTTATATATTCCTTTTTTCTGTATAAAAAATATATTTTTTAACAATTTGGCATATGCCTTCTGAATAAATAAATGATTTATTTAAAAAATCTTACTGAAACTAAAATTTTAAATGGCAATGAATAATTTATATTTGTATTTACTTATTAATTAAAAAAACAACATATGTGAGATTTTTTAACATATACACTCACCGGCCGTTTTATTAGGTACACTTTACTTGTATTGGGTTGGACACCCTTTTGCTTTCAGAACTGCCTTAATCCTTCGTGGCATAGATTCAACAAGGTACTGGAAATATTTCTCAGAGATTTTGGCCCATATTGACATAATAGCATCACGCAGTTGCTGCAGATTTGTCGGCGGCACATCCATGATGTGAATTTTCCATTCCACCACATCCCAAAGGTGCTCTATTGGATTGAATTCTGGTGAGTGTGCAGGCCATTTGAGTACAGTGAACTCATTGTCATGTTCATGAAACCAGAGATGATTCGCACTTTATGACATGTTATCCTGCTGGATGTAACCATCAGAAGATGGATACACTGTGGTCATAAAGGGATAGACATAGTCACCACCAGCCTGAACCGTTGATACAAGGCAGGATGGATCCATGCTTTCATCTTGTTGATGCCAAATTCTGACCCTACCATCTGAATGTCGCAGCAGAAATCGAGACTCATCAGACCAGGCAACGTTTTTGCAATCTTCTATTGTCTAATTTTGGTGAGCCTGTGCAAATTGTAGCCTCAGTTTCCTGTTCTTAGCTGACAAGATTGACACCCAGTGTGGTTTTGTGATGCTGTAGCCCATCTGCCTCACGGTTTGTGTTGTGCATTCAGCGATACTCTTCTGCATGTCTCTGTTGTAACGAGTGATTATTTGAGTTACTGTTGCCCTTCTATAAGCTCGAACCAGTCTGGCCATTCTCCTCTGACCTCTGGCATCAGCAAGTCATTTGCGCCCATAGAACTGCCGCTTACTGGATATTTTCTCTTTTTCTGACCATTCTCTGTAAACCCTAGAGATGGTTGTGCATGAAAATCCCAGTAGATCAGCAGTTTCTGAAATGCTCAGGCTGGCCTGTCTGGCACTAACAACCATGCCATGTTCAAAGTCACTTAATCACCTTTCTTCCCCATTGTGATGCTCTATTTAATCATCTTGACCATGTCTTTATGCTTAAATGCATTGGGTTCCTGGCATGTGATTGGCTGATAAGAAATTTGCGTTAAGGAGCAGTTGGACAGGTGTACCTAATAGTGACCGGTGAGTGTATATTTGAATATATTGTGGATCATATGCGAGTAGTTTCATGTAATTGACGTTCTTTTGATTGATAATGTTGTTTTGTCATACATTTTTGACTCATTTACAAATTGTCTTATCTTTTTATACTTGGGAAAAGTAAAAAAAAAAAAGGTCACATGATCCTTCAGAAATCACTCTTACTGTATATGCTGATTCTGTGTTCAAGAAACATTTATTATTATAATAAATATTGGAAACATTGCTACTTATTACTGTTGTGGAAAATCTTTTTTTCAGGATGAAACTATTTATGCAAACCCTTGCTGAATAAAAATGAATTTATAAAAAAATAAACCTTATTGAACTCACTAGTTACATAGCTTTGCCATTGTTTTCATTTATGTTATTATGACACTAATTCTTTGACTCATAAATTATGCACAAACAGTCTTTTTTCCCTTGTTTTTAATACCTCTAGAACCAAGGCAGCTGAAAAGTATGTGATCACTTTCGTGCTCCATTATTATTATGTTTTTCAATTATTCATTTAATTATTCTTTTCCCCCTAGACCACATAATAGCTTATCATACCACCGCCAACAAATCAAAATATTCATAAGTGCGGTAATGTGAGCTCAGTAAGGTTCATTTTGTCCTGTTAGGTACCACTAGCAATGTCGTGGAAAGTAGAGGTGCATTTGTGACACTGTGGACATTTCTTTCCCTCCAGCATTGCCTCATTTGCTTAATTGCTTAATTTGCCTATTACTGTATTATATTAGCCTGGCACTATCTTACCACTTTTTTAAAACTAACACCCGCTAAACCATTACAATGAACCACTTATGACCCTCTTGGGCTGCTTTATATCTCTTTGTACTTCTAAATAAGGAATATTTGTACTTCACTACTCTTGAGTGCTTTTAAAAGGGCTACTTTTTACTCATACTTTGAGTAATATTTACAACAGATACGTTTACTCTAGTTGCATTACATTTTTAGGCAAGTAATGGTACTTTTACTTGAGTATGATTTTTCAGTACTCTTTCCACCACTGCTGTTCAATTAGTAAATACAACGTAATGTATTTCAAGCTGCATTTACAATTAGCAGTGTCAGTAATTAACAGAAAAATATCATTTCTTAAAACTCAATCAATTATGGTAATTAGTTTTGTTTAGGTCCAAGTATTACCGGCGACCCAGCTACAGTGTATGCTAACTTGCAATTAACGGTGTCATCAATTAGCAAATAAATCTAGGGAAATACTATAAATTAGGTAATGTTTTTGTTTAAGTGTTTGACAAAGTATTATTGACAATCCTAGGGTGGTTTACGCTAGCTTACAGTTAGCAATTCTCAGTAATTAGCAGAATTGAAACAATAGAATTCATGACCCCGCTATACTTAATGCTAACTTACATTTAGAAGTCTCAGTAGTTAGCAGAATTGAAACAATGGAATTCATATGACCCCGATAGTTTATGCTAACAAACAGTTGGCAGTCTCAGTAGCAGAACTGAAAGAAATGAAATTCATATGACCCCACTATAGTTTATGCTAACTTACATTTAGAAGTCTCAGTAATTAGCAGAACTGAAAGAAATTAAATTCATATGACGTCACTATAGTTTATGCTAACTTACAATTAGCAAAAACAAAACAATCTAGAGAAATACTAAATTAGGGGATGTTTTTTTGTTTAAGTATGTGATAAAGTACTATTGACAACCCAGTGGTGGTTTATGCTAGCTTACAGTTAGCAATTCTCAGTTAGTAGCAGAATTAAAACAAATGGATGTAAATAAAATAAATTAGAGTACAGCATTTTAAATTTACGACCAAGTTTTACCAATATATTGGCATCGGTGTATCCTCTCAGTCCAGACAGACTAGCTAGAGCGCTAACTGCTATGTCAGCGGTTCGTTTTATTCATTGACGTATGAATCTGCTGGCAGCTTGCACAGAATATGACAAATTGAGTTTTGAAGGTGGACAAATACCCAGACGGGAATAGCAAAGATGCAGTTGTGGAGGTAAAAGGGTTGACTACCAATAGTAAGGATGACAATGCAGCATTTTGACTTTTGCGGGGACTTGTCAATATGTCCAGTCTCTATGTCATCACTGGACACCTCAACAGCTCTGAGACTCAACCCTTCTCATTTTGAGTGACCGTTTGTTTTGTAATAGGATCAGAACCAGTTTTCTATCCAACTGTCTGAGAGTGTCTGGTGAGAACTGTAGTGTTTACTAAAGTGTGATCGCTATCCTTGGTGTGTTTTTTTCACTTAGCTGTATCCTTCTCAGTGTTTTTGATTTAAAAAATGGCTCACAAAAGGTATTTATTTCTGTATGTGCCTTTCAGACTGGCCTGCAAATGCATTAGCAAAAAGTCATCGCAAAGACGTCTATTTGATGTTTGTTTTTAGATCTTTAAGACACATTTTTGCTCAACTGCAACATGTCCATTAAATAAAATGTATATCTTACAAATTCAGCAGACTTTTTTTTTTTCTTTTTTTAAATGGTTTTTTGGGGTTTTTCACCTTTAATTGACAGGAGAGTTGAGCATACGCTGTGAGTGCCATGTAACAATGCACTTACCACTACGACTCAGCAGACCTTTGTTTTCAAGACAAAACAATCTTTAAAATAAATCTTGTTGATGTACAGTACATATGTTATCTGGGTCCCCACAATGAAAAACATCTCATCACTTGACCATGGAAAAATTATATTTTGTTATACATTTCTGAGCAATCTAGACTTTTGGAAACAAAGGTCATTCGTTTTGTTTCTATAATGCCAAATTTAGTTTTTGGACGATAGCCGGTTTCAAGGTTTACCGCGGTTTGGAAAAGTCAAGGTTTTAAAACCGCTAAAATTTTCTTTTGTACTAATCTTATGGTATGTGTAAGTTGTTGTTTGTTGTTTTCACATGTTTTTACAGTTATTTTATTTGTATTTAGTTTTACGTTTAGGTTTTTAGCAGAAAAGTGAACAGTGCAGTGGCGTACTTTATATCCAAAGAAAAGAAAGATGTCCAAAGATCATTTTTTAAGTTGTTTTTGAAACTATTGAAGACAGCAGAAACAAGTGATTTATTTAATTCTTTAGTCTGACATGTTTACTGTTCCAAAATATTTTAAATGTTTCTTAAAATAAAATATATTGTTTTCAATGGGTAAAAAAGTACAAAAGAACAGTAATCAGAATACTGTGAGACCGTAAAACCAAAATAATTTTATCCAAGGTTATGATGCTGTCAGAATCCTTTACTGGCTCATGCCTAGTCAGCTTATTTGTTTACTTTTTATTGGTAAACAAATGGGCAGACTGAAATGGATTTGAATAATATTTCAAACCACATGAATGTAGTTTCGAATGGATTTGCAAAAAAATGTATTTCATGTTTTTCATTGCCATTCAGATTGCAGTTGGATTTGGACTGACAATCTGAAAGAGGCTTTTGACTTCTGTCATATAGCGAGTCTCTTAACATCTTTAGTCCATTGTGAACCATAGTGTTTCTAGAAAAGCCATTCTCTCAAAAAAAAACGCCCTTTCCTAAACTTGTGAATGATTAAACAAGGGCTTGGGCTAGGGTATGCCTGAGGTAATCTGCCAGTCACAATTGTGAATATTAGAGCGCTCCATCAAATACAGAGAGGATGATGCTGGTTGAGGATCTGATCGCCACTGGGTTTTCACAGAATAGCGAATGCTTCTTTGCTTCTTACAGAAGGATTTATGAATGGCCTTGGGTTGTTTACTCCTCGTCTTGTCAGTCATAGCAAATAATTTCATATATATATATATTATACGCACAATATATTTTTTATGACGTGCTTGTTTGATATAAGAAACAATGGTTTTATAGTAAAAGTACCTTCAAAAATCATACAACATGGCCCAATTATAGGTATGATTTCTGATTGTTTTGGGTTGTTTACTGCTGATCTTGTCAATCATATAAAAAATGTCATATACTTACAGAATACATGTTTATGACATGTGATTGTATGATTCTGCTGAGTTAACTCAATAAAGGATTCACCATACTTATATTGTGACTAAGTTTGTGTTTTGAAAGGTTTTGCCTGATATATAAAGCTGTGGCTCAAACAAGTAATTTCTTTTACTTGTATTACTCTGGTCTGGTTGTGTTGTATGTGTTTTTTCATATTTTCATGTTTATTTTCATAAAATAATGTTTATAGATTAAACAACTTTTTATACGTGAATCAGACTACTGTGGTGTTGCTTATAGTTCTTGATTCATGTATAAAATATGAGTTTATAATACTACTTAAATACTTAAATAAGCCTATTCTGCTAGTTGTGTGTGTTTTTGATACATACCTGTACATTAAACTGTCTTTAATACTTAAGAAATACAAAATTCCTACTTCATAGTCTTCATAGTCATTTATTTATAAATTGATCTTGCTAAATGTTGTTCCATTGATTCTTACTGTATGTCAGATCAATTAACATGTAGCAAATATGGTGCTCTATTGGTACAATGAGAATTCTCTTTTCTTTTATTTTCAAAGTTTGATATGTCAAAGTTTTTCAGTGCCTCTTTTAACTTTCGAGTGGTTTCTAACACTGCGTTTCTTTTTGTGCCCCCACAGGAATGAAAGTGAGGGCCTGCGTGTCTCAAATGTCAGGTAGGTGAAGAGAGGACACTTTCTTTGTGGATCTGCTGTCACCCTGATGCTTGTAGTAGATGCTCGGAGAACTGCATTTCTCATTGCCATGTCAAACATCGCGATGCACGCTATTGAACAGACATATGTCATGTCCACAGCTAAGTCATGCATGCTTGTTTGCATTTTCTCAGACGCACATTAGCTTTTCAGATGGACATCCTCATTGTCCCCATCGTAGACTTGTAAGCCGTTTCCCTCATTGGGGATTTCTTGGAAACACTAGCACTGAGGAGTTGTTTTTTCTAGGGCTGATTTTTGGATTATATGGATTATTTTAAGCTTTTAAGTTTATGTACAAGGGCATTGTGTAATCAGGGACGTACCATTGAAAGATTTTCCTTTTTGGTTTGTGTGTTCGTGTTTTTATTCTATGTCTAGAATTGAGTTTGTGTATGTATGTATGCTTGTATGTATAGTATATATGTATATGGCCCAATCCCAATTCTATTTTCGTACCCCTACTCCCTTTCCCTTCCCCTTGACCCTTGAAACAGAGTGTGAAGAGAAATGGCTTCAAAAATGTTACTCCTAAGAAATGGGACATCACTACAACACCTGACATCGACGATGGTGAATGCTGTAGTTATTCCAGTTGCGTTATTTTTTGGTGTTTATCCTCAGGAAATCACAGAAGGCAGCAATATCATGTTAACATAACGACATAATGTGGCAATCAGCTCGTAACTGTACTTTGTATTTAAACCTTGGCCATATTCATCTATGTAAATACAAGAAAACAACATTAACATTATACCAGACAGTGTAAAAGGTCAAGCCACTAGACTTTTCTGATAGGGTATTCGAGTGTCATCGAGTGACAGATGTGAAAGTATGTTGTGGCACTGCCATACTGAAGTTATTATTATGGATTATAGATAGCGAAGTTTAGCGTTTTTTATTTTAGCATTTTTAAAAGAAAGCATGATCGTAAAACACAAACGCTGTTATGAATGTATCAAAACATATGCTTGTTTGTCGTAAAATAACATATATATATATATATATATATATATATATATATATATATATATATATATATATATATATATATATATATATATATATATATATATATATATATATATATATATATATATATATATATATATTTTATATATATATTTTACGACAAACAAGCATACATATATATACATATATACAGTTGAAGTCAGAATTATTAGCCCCCCTGAATTATTAGCCACCCCCCCCCCCGTTTATTCTTTTCCCCGTTTTCTGTTTAATGGTGAGCAGATTTTTTCAACACATTTCTAAACATAATAGTTTCAATAACTCATTTCTAATAACTGATTTATTTTATCTTTGTCATGATGACAGTAAATAATATTTTACTAGATATTTTTCAAGACACTTCTATACAGCTTAAAGTGACATTTAAAGGCTTAATTAGGTTAATTAGGTTAACTAGGCAGGTTAGGGTAATTAGGCAAGTTAATGTATAATGATGATTTGTTCTGTAGACTATCGAAAAAAAATTAGCCTAAAAGGGCTAATAATTTTGTCCTTAAAATAGTGTTGAAATAATTAAAAACTGCTTTGATTCTAGTCGAAATAAAACAAATAAGACAAAATATTATCAGACATACTGTGAAAATTTCCTAGCTCTGTTAAACATAATTTGGGAAATATTTAAAAAAGAGAAAAAAAAATTAAAGGGGGGCTAATAATTCTGTCTTCAACTGTATATATATATATATATATATATATATATATATATATATATATATATATATATATATATATATATATATATATATATATATATATATATATATATATACACACATACACACATATATACATACATACATACATACATATATATACAGTATATATATATATATATATATATATATATATATATATATATATATATATATATATATATACACACACAAAAAAAACAAAAAAATCTGTCCTAATATATTGCTTTAATACTAAGCGTATAATGAAATATTGTAACCACTAAGACAAGTCATTCATTATACCTTTGTATATTTATTTGCTGAAATCAAGACAGTGGCAAATTAAAATATCAACTGAAATATGTTACAGGTTCGTTTGAGCGTTTGTCAGCAAGAATATTAAATTATTATTTTTTTAATCATGTTTTAAGACTTCAGTTTTTTTATGTTCAGTACATTATAACTATTTATAAAAACACAAACAATTGTGCATAAGCCTTCTGTTTCTCAATATCTCATCCTGTGGATGTCTTTTAAAATAAAAAGCATGCCCATAAACAAACTGCACAATGAAACATTAAACCTTCTACTTTGAAAGTCTTTTATCATCTAGAGATTGCTGACTTATTGCTCAAGTGCTGAAGGATCAAGTTTTATAAAATAAGACATATTTTTGTACCATCTTTTTACTTGACACTTCAGTGAGACACTGTGGACGATTTCCATCAATTTAGACCCAAATGTCTCTACATCACTGTGATATATATATATTCTCTTAAAGGACAATTCACTTTACAGAACAGATCTGTATTGGTGTCAATTGTGGCCACAGTTATATTGTGACAGAATTGCGAACAGAAACATGGCTGCTGCAGTATCCGTTCAGCTGAACATTTATGGGTGTTTCAGCACTAGGATTATTAACAGGCTTAATTAGATCCTGGCTCGGTGCTGCAGCGTTATAGCATGTGAATCAATGTACCTCGACGTTTCCTTCCGGCTTGGGGTGGCATTAGATTAGATGGAGAAACGAAATCCTCAGGGACTCCTCCATACATCCAGCAAGTCCTCCTCGACACTCGTAGCGTTTTGTGAGCCAATGTAATGGTCTTGTTCGGGGTTTGCTGTTGATCCCAGATTTCATCAGCCAGTGATATTCGAATTGAGTGCTAGAGAGGAAATTGTTGCAAAAAAAAAAAAAGCCTAGGCTGCTTATCAAAGCGAGAAACTCCCCTAAGGATCGCTCCTGAAGGAACATTGGACTTGTGCAACAACATTAAACACGATAACACAGAACAGTTGTCAGTAATTTGCAAATTATCTAGCTGCAGATTGATGACACTTATTAGTTTTTAGGGTGAAGTGCTGTAAGGGACGGAGGGTGAATGATCATAATCAGTTAGGATCGTTGTGTATTTTCTATTAGGCTGTGGTAAAGCATGTAGTTTTCGCAGGCAGGGGAAAGTCTCGCTGTTTTAGCTTTTGACCGAAGGCCCCTGTGTTGACAGTCTCTTGGCTCCGTTTTCCCCCGGATCTGTCTTATTAGCATGGAGAACTTGATAAGATTGTTGAAGTGGAAAAGCAAGGCAGATATGAATCTAAATTTAAAGCTCCTTCCTGTGTTGGTGTGAATGAATGAAGCAGATGTATGATTTGGCAGACCAATGACTTGTTAGTGAAAAATGCTAGTGTGTTGAGTTATAATCAACTGATATTGGTCAGTTCTTGGTAATTCATGATGATTTTCATTAACTGATAAGCGCATTCCTTGGCAGATTTTGCACAAGTGTTGCCTGCCAAATATTTGTGGCAAATGGTATCAAGCTCTGCTAATACATTTAATGGAATTTCTGTTGTACATTCTTAGAGTAATAGTGTGTGTTTCCCCATGTCTAATTTCAGACATAGAAAAAAGAAAAGTAGCGTCCCAAACAACACAATCCCATGCAATTAGTAACTTTTTGGCTAATTGGTATGAATTTGTACAATCTAGTAGGGTCGGGCGATGTTGACCAATTTAGCATCGTACGATGTCTAATGTGAAACATCGCGTTGGACGATGGCATCGTCTTCATAGGCGGAGGTGAATTAATTATTTATGAATAATTTATTATATCATAACAAATTCATTATTTGTAGTCTACCGTTTCAACTACCTGGTCTTTGTTTTACCCATAACCAAATCATAAATAAATAAAGACACACAAATTACCACCTGTCAATCACTTTTTCCGCGGGACTCTGGCATGAGTAGACAGAGTGATCCGTGTCAGTCATTTGTTTGGTGCGGTGGACGGCGGAGGGGTGTCGTGGACGAAAGTGAGCGGCGCGGGGTTGTCGCGGACGAAACTGAAGAGGGTTGGGGAGTCGCGAAAGAAAGTGAAAATGAACAGCGGACAGGGGAGGAGGGCTGTTGAGGAGGGAGATCGGTAAAATGAGGTGCCGGATCAGATTTCAGAGGTTCCGGATCCGGCGTGTTCCGTCACAAAATTAGCCCTGGATAGAGACAAGATTAATTAAATATCACGTTTAACAACTGTAGTGAGACATGATCCAGCGATACATCCTTGATCAACTGTCCGACGTACACTGTTCTCTGGAGCTCAGACGAGCGCATGACAGTGTATGTGTCCGTGGCTGTGTGTGTGGGTGTGGTCACGTGATGTGCATTTTCAGTGGACGGGGGGCTGTTCAGAAATGCTAGGTGAAACACCAGCGTGGATATGGGTCATTTTCGTTCTAAAATGCCATTTTAAAAGTAAGCTGTATTAGTGTATTAGTGTATTTTTCACGAGCGGGTTTGCGACGGGGGCGGGGCGGAGGATCGACGATGCTGGCTCAGCATCGTAATGTCTATCGGCCATCGGCGATGGACGATGGCATCGTCTATCGGCCCAACCCTACAATCTAGGGCTGCATGATGTAGGAAAAATCTTAACATTGCAATATTTTTTTATTCTGCTATATATATTGCAATATGAATACAGGTTCACTAGATGTGTTGAATAACTATTTTGGAAAGAATATATAATTTTAGATTAATTGGCATGGTTCTGTAGGAGAGTGTATCTGCATAAAATATAAGAAACAATCTACAAGCGTAGATAAATTCAATAAAGTAAAAGTTGTGAATGAAATAAACATTTTATTGTTTATTTAACAAACTGTATTCGAGTATACAGTAATTGAACAATCAGATGTAAAATAATACTGCATAGTCTTCGTTTTATAAACAATTCAATAAAATTAATTGTTAGCCATTTAAGCTACAAATGGTACAATTTCGTATGCCTGAATGCTTTTAAAACCCTCACACATTCACAGGCCTCAAAAAACGATAAATAATAATCCAGACTCAACATTGTGTATAATTGCGATGTGACTATTGCGAATGATCACATTGTGATAACGATGCTGAACAGGGATGTGCAGAGACCTTTTAAGGGGCAGGGGCTCAAATTGAAAAAGGGCACTTTTTATTAAATAATAGTAATAATTGTACTTTAATAAATAAAATATATATTAAGGAGATTATTAAGGAGAATTCACCCTAAATTCACCATATACTCACCCTTAAAAGGATAGTTAATTCAAAACTGAAAATTATGTCACCATTTACTCACCTTTCACTTGTTCCAAACCCATTTGACTTTTTTTCTTCTGTCGAACACACAAAATAATATTTTGAAGAAAGCAGGAAACCCTGTAACCATTGACTTTCATGGTATTTGTTTTTCTTACTCTGGAAGTCAATGATTTCAAGTTTATAGCTTTCTTTAAAATATCTTTTTAAATGTTTTATTCGTTAGTGTTCAACAAAATGAAGAGACAAAGATTTGGAACCACTTGAGGGTGAGTAAATTTAAATGTTTGGGTGAACTATCCTTTTTCAATCTATTATTTTTGTTTGAGTTTTTTTTTTCTGTTGAACAAAATAAAATATTTTGAAGAATGTAGGACACACTGATAGCCACTGACTTCCATAGCTAGCTTATATGTCCATGTTTTATAGCTTCAATTGACATTATATATTCTGAGTGACTGCAAAAACGAGAGGGCAATAATTTCACTATCCAGCTGTCGTTTCTCCATCACATTAGCCTGTATGCCTATGATTTTGCCCTGGCTAAACTTTAGCTAACTTATTACATGCTTGTTAATCAAGAGGATGTTAGCAAGACAAAATAGCCTATTTGCTTTTGAACTTTTGGATAAATAGCTGACGTTAAATTTGAGCCTCAGGTAGTCTTTTGTTAACTGTTACTCACCTCCACACAATATAGATGAATGACGGATGAATTTACATCGGCTGTTCTGTTTCATATCGTGCTGCCGTAACGGAGGTCAGCTAGTAATATATGTTTTACACACACTCCGTCTGCAGTGTGTGTATGGGCCAGACAGTAAAGCTATGGCCCAGATGTAATCCGTGTGCAATGTGGATGCAGGAGTTGGCATAAGCGCTAATAGACGTTACTCCACTGTTGACACCTTACTTTTGAGGCGAGAGTAACATTGTAAATAGAGTCTTCGTTAGAGCATTCGCCTTGCACGTGGTTTTTCTTTCCAAATCGCTGGTTCGAAGCTCGCTTGGAGTGGCAAGACTAAATCCAAGATATACTTTCAAATTTCGTTTTTTTATTGTTTGACAGGGAAAGCTGTCCTTAAATAGAACACGCATTAACTTTATACATATATTATATTATTATTAGTATTTAAAAAATAATTATTATCCCCAGGAAAAAAGGGCACTTTCTCTCAAGGAGAGTTAAGGGCAGGGGCTCAAGCACCCAAAGCCCCCACCTCTGCACATGCCTAATGCTGAAACGATATATTGTACAGCTCTAGTACAATCTCATTTGCTCAATTTAGTAAGATTTGCTTATATTTTCATACGACTGAACTAGTACGAATTCATACGAATTAGCCACTCGTGAGATCAGGCTGTCGCAAACTTGTGTGCCTTGAACTACATTTCACAACCTATTTTTAAAAGAGATAGTTCACCAAAAATGTATTGACATTTAACATTTTGCAATCATTTTCTCACCGTTGACATGTTCCAAACCAGTTTATTCATTGGCTTATTCAATTCAATTCACCTTTGTGTCTATAGCGCTTTTACAATGTAGATTGTGTCAAAGCAGCTTCACATAGAAGATTATAGTAAATTGAAACAGTGTCAGTTCAGTTTTCAGTGTTTAAGTTCAGTTCAGTTTAGCTCAGTTCAGTGTGGTCTAATAATCACTACTGAGAGTCTAAAGACTGTAGTAGAGCAATTCCATCGATGCGCAGCTCTACAGATCCCAAACCATGCAAGCCAGTGGCGACAGCGGCGAGGAAAAAACTTCACCAATTGGCGAAAGTGAAGAATTTAAAAAACCTTGAGAGAAATCTGGCTTAGTTGGGCACGACCATTTCTCCTATAGTCTTTTTATTTTTAAGGGGTCTCCTAACTTATTCAATTCACCTATAGCGCATGTCTTTGGACTGTGGGGGAAACGAGAGCACCCAGAGGAAACCCACATGAACACGGGGAGAACATGCAAACTCCACACAGAAACGCCAACTGACCCAGCCAGGACTCGAACCAGTGACCTTGCTGTCAGGCGACAGTGTTAACCACTGAGCCACCGTGCCACCTCAATCCAGTTTAAGGTTTTTTTTTTTCATCTGTTGAACAGAAAAGTATATCTTTTAAAGATTGTTAGAAACCTGTAACCAGTGAGCACCTTTATTTTAGTTTTGCCTTATTTTGCCCTTTATTTAGCCTAAATAAAGTATTTTTGTTTGGGCTTTATTTAGCCTAAACAAAAATAGTCTTGTTTTTTACATTTAATTTTCCATTACCTAAAATTTCTTTTTTTTTTTTTTTTTTTTTTTTTTTTTTCATTTTCTGTTATCTGCCAACTGTTTTTTTTTTTTTTTTTTTTTTTTTTTTTTTTTTTATTAGAATATGCATAATGGTACACAAATTGGGATCAAACAAATACAAAGAAATTGAAAAACAACAACAACAAACAACAAAAAAAACAACAAAAACAAAAAGCAGCAATAATACAGTGTGTGTGTGTGTGTGTGTGTGTGTGTGTGTGTGTGTGTGTGTGTGTGTGTGTGTGTGTGTGTGTGTGTGTGTGTGTGTGTGTGTGTGTGTGTGTGTGTGTGTGTATGTAAAGGTAACATGGTGGACAAATCAGGGTACATATATAGTGGTCAATACACAATCAATAAATGAAGCAAATATCGTAGATATAAGTAAACAGAAAGACAACAGTCAGTGGTAAGGTGGGGCAACAATGCTCGTAATGTATGATAGTAAAAATGACAGAAAAAAGAAAGGACGATAGTAATAACTGACAGCAATAATAATAATAATAAAAAATAAATCACCACTACACCAACTACTACTACAGAAAGTTACTGATGTTATGACTACTACTGCAGCTGCTACTACTACAGCCACAACCACTACCACTACTACTAGTGTCTACTACTACTGATACTACTACAACATCTACTACAACTGATACTACTACAACAACGTCTACTACTGATACTACTACAACATCTTCTACAACTGATACTACTACAACAACATCTTCTACAACTGATACTACTACAACAACGTCTACTACTGATACTACTAAAGCAATCACTGCTACGACAACATCTACATCAACAACATCTACTACTTCTGATACAACTACAACAACGTCTCCTACTACTACAGTAATCACTACTACCACAATATCTACATCAACAACATCTAATACTACTGATGTTACTATACCGACTACTACAACTACTACTTCAACACCTTTACAACTTCTGGTACCACTATTCCAACGACCTCTACTACTACAAAACTACTCTACTACTACCTTAACACCCAACTACAAATACAATCGTTACTTCCACAATGACTACTACTACTACTACAACAACTACAGCAACCTGAATAATGACCTACTTGTAATAATAGAAATACTTGTAATAATGATAATGAGGAGAAAACGGGAGGACAGGTCAGAAAAGGTCAGAAAAGCAATAATAATAGTAAAAGTAATAATATTAATGATAATATTGAGGAGGTGAGGGGAGATTGGGAAATCAGGAAGAGGACGAAAAATTATAATAAATAATAATAATAATAATAATAATAATAATAATAATAATAAGTAGATGGGAGAAAAAAAAAAAAAAAAAAACAGGAAAGGAGAGGGAAAAGTGGAGAAAAAAAATAAACAAATAAATAAATAAATAAATAAATAAATAAATAAATGTAGAAAAAATGAGGTGCTCCAAACCGAATAATGAAAATGAGAAAAGAAACGTTACTATAATAATAATAATAATATACAAATGATAAACCCAAAAGTAAAGAATAATATTAAAAAGGAGAATTTAACTACCAATATGATGAATTATTAATAATAATATAATGATAATAATAGTGATAAGAATGGTAATAGTAATAATAATAATTAAAGATCAAGAGGTGGGCAGGGAAACGCGATAACCACGATATACTCGCGCCGACAACAACAACATTAGTAATTATATTAAAAAAAATAAAATTAAAAAAATAAATAAAAATAAAAAAAACCTTTAATAATTTAAGTGGGTGAATACCCTACCTAAAATTTCTTAGATTATTTTATATTTATAATTTAAAATGAACGTTTAGCTTATTTTGCTGTGATTCATCATTATGCAAGGATCCTTATGCACTGATTAGGATTCAGCTTATATACAGTAGTAAAGGCTATATTCTTTGATTTGTAAATTATGTGTTATATAAACATATAGTGGGGCAGCATGGTGGCTCAGTGCTTAGTACAGTCACCTCACAGCAAGGTCTTTAGTTCAAGTCCCGGCTGGGCCAGTTGGCATTTCTGTGTGGAGTTTGCAAGTTGTACTGGGTTGCGGGTGGAAGGGCATCCGTTGTGTAAAACATGCTGGAATAGTTGGCAGTTCTTTTCACTGTGGCGACCCCTGAAAAAGAGAATAAGCCGAAGGAAAATGAATGAGTGAATAAACGGATAGTTTATAAGGACTAGGCTGTAAATAGCTGTAATTCTCCGAATGGAATAGGCTTGAGGTTTGTTAGTTGAATAAATAAAATCATTTAAAATTCTGTCTATTATATTTATGATGGAGTGGTGATTAATAATTAATTTAAGTTATGATGATTACAGGATCTTTCTTCTTGTTTGTGATGGTTTGCTTCACTTATCATTGGACTGTTTTAAGTTATTATTTTGGGGATAATTAAAAGTGAATGTAAGAAAGACGGAGAAACAAAGTGTTTTAACCAGAGTTTTATGTTTATTATGAAAGAGCATTCAGTAAACACACCTGAATGAAACCCGAGCCCATTATTGACCACATAGTTTTTATATTGTAGTTATTGTGTACTAAAGAAGAGATATCATTTGAGTTTTATTACTCAGATTAGAAGAACTATACAAATTGTATTATGTAAAAAAACAAATAGAAAAAACACAGTATCAGATTGGTATCTGTATTGGCCGATCCTTACAACTTTTGGTATCGGATTGGATGGGATATAAAATGGTATCAGTGCATGCCTATTTTTGGGTGACCTATACCTTTAAAAACATAGTTTCCCTTTAATGTGATATAAAAAATACATTAAAAAAATACATTGTGATTAATTGTGGGTGGGTCGCGGGTCATAGCAGTTGACCAGCAAAAAAGCAGAGAGTGGACTTCGAAGAATGTGAAGATGAGATGCCCGAAAAAATGGATGAAGTGCAAGAGTACTGTGCAAACTTTCAATTCGAGGAGTCATCAGAGGTAAATCTGCTATCGTTCTGGGAGAAATAAGATCGCTTATTTACACGACTGCAGCGGCTTGCAAGGAGAAGCATGTGCATTCCTGCAACAAGCGTTGCTTTGGCTGTGTTTTGGAGGCGAAGCGGAATCGCCCCAATCCAGGCACAGTAGATGCTATTGCATAGTGCAAATAAAAGAGGCCAAGTAAACATAACAAAGTTGCCGTTTAGGCTGAAGTGGCACTGTTTTTTTTTAAATCTTTTTCCTGTATATGTAAAAGCTGAACTGCTGTTAATAATTAACGATTCACGGTGATCTATTATCATTCATTCATTTTCTTGTCGGCTTTGTCCCTTGTGGGGTCGCCACAGCGGAATGAACCGCCAACTTATCCAGCACGATTTTACGCAGCGGATGCCCTTCCAGCCGCAACCCATCTCTGGGAACTTCCACACACACATTCACACTCATACACTATGGACAATTTAGCTTACCCAATTCACCTGTACTGCATGTCTTTGGACTGTGGGGGAAACCGAAGCACCCGGAGGAAACCCATGCGAACGCAGGGAGAACATGCAAACTCCACACAGAAACGCCAACTGACCCAGCCCAGCCGAGGTTTGAACCTGCGACCCAGCGACGTTCTTGCTGTGAGGCAACAGCACTACCTACTGCGCCACTGCGTTGCCCATCTATTATCATGCTTAAAACAAAGAATTAGAATTATTTAAGTGTCGATCGGGTCCAGGTCAGGTGTGGATATATATATATCAGATAAAATAATATGTGCGGGCGGGTGGCGGGTGGATGATTAGTATGAAGGAGCGGATTCGGGTAACATTTCAGCTGAACCCCGCATCTCTACATTCCCCGCATATACATTTTCTATTGCTGCTCAGTTTGTTTAGTTTGGGGAATTAAAGCCCTGGAATAATGTTAAAAAACACATAGACAAGCAAAATAAGAATTTCTAAATACTCATGGTTTTAACACCACCATCTGTGATTGAACTAATGACAGTTCTAACCAATGTGGTTCAGATGTAAAAAATGTCGGATGCTGTTCTTAGAAAAAGTGACTGAAAGTTGCTGCAGGTTGTATTATTGTGAAGCGCAAGTGCAAAAGGACAGTATACTGCTACACGTGTCTTTGAATGTCGAGAGCAGTGGCGACAGCAGCGTGGACTAAGGCCACTCATGCCATCTGCCAGAGGTACTGCTGGTGTCTCATTAGATGTAATAATCTAGCAAAACAGCAACATGTTGACAGGATGGAAGGAAACATTGCTAATGCATACCCTCTTGCTGTTGATGTTGTTTTTTGCTATATACAAACAATACAATGCAAAGAAGTCATGGGACACGCATCAAATATGTGGAAGTAAACTGTATTGTCATTCCACAAAGTGAAACTGGAAAAAATGCTGCATGCATACAAACTGTAAACAAAGAAACATTTGTTTACCATTTCACAGTACTTCTTGCTCACCACAAAGGGATTCGATCATACAAATATGCCTGTTAATCTGTTTCATTTGCAAAAATGTAAGAAATGCAATATAATGACAGCCATCCTCTTTGTGTTCCACTATGACTTGTGTTGTTTGCTTAGATTCGTCACTTCAGTTTTTTTTCTCACAATCTGAACAGCCAATCAGAGCACCGATGGCCGACATTGATTCAACATGCTGAATCAATTAAATTCTTCACCTTTTGTCTAGTTTCTGTCCTGTTTTTAAATCTTTTTTTGAAACACAATCATTGCACACAGTTAGAAAGTACTCTTAGAAGTAATCTTAATAGGAAGTATGTTTTCCATCACCCCATGTTAATGCATATTTTGAAGTATCGTATTTGAAACGAGTGATGGAAATGCCAAATTCTATATAAAAATCCCTTAATTAACAAAAAAGTTTTTACACTCACTTGAGGCGATTTTGGACTTCTTCCATTATTAGCATTAACCAGGTGTAAACTCTGACCTAGCGAACATTACTTCCATGTGACTAATAAGCTGTCTCCATTATGCTTGCTTTGTTTAATGTTGGTTACTAGGTTACAAATAAACCTGTCAGATATGCATCTAGTGTACTTTTATTTTGGACACTTTGAAAAGCTTCTCTTCACATTAAGATAGAAACCTGACTACTTATAAGATTGTGGCAGTTTTGTATATCAAAAAATGGCATAGCGTTATTGCATCAAAATCACTAATCCATATTGATCCATATTGGCAGAAATGAGATAATGTAACATTTGAATACATATTGTATGTATTCTAAATGCAAATTTGTCATCATTTTGTAGTGTACTAGTTAATATTCACATTAAGATGGAAAGCTACTTATAAGATCAGTGCAGTTTTGTGTATATATATATATATATATATATATATATATATATATATATATATATATATATATATATATATATATATATATATATATAAAGTGCAGCTTGATGTCATCAAAATCACTGATCCATATTGCCAGAGAAACTATAACTTTTGAATATGTTTTTTGTCATTGTTTTGGAGCATACTAGTTTATATACTGAATATTATACGAGCAATATCACACTCATAGCAGTGCGATATGGCAGTATATATGAAGAGTTCAGATGCAAAAACCTCTAAGTGCCGTCTAAAATTTCTATCAAAAATAAACATTTTTATCAGCCTCCTTTGTTTATGTTGAGATATTTCACTTTAAAGACCAGGAAAAGGATCTATTCTTTGCCATAAAAGTGATATTATTAAACATACACACAAGAGCCTTATAAAAATGCTCATTTTAGAGGGAAATTTCAGACGGTATTTAAAGGTTTTTGCATCTAAACTCTTCATATGTACCCATATCACATTGCTATGAGTGTGATATTGAGTTTATACAACAGTTCGACAGCATAATCGTGTATATAAAAAAGAAAATCAAGCATGGTGAGTCTCAAAAATGCTTTTGTAAGAGGAACTACTTTTTTCCGCCATCTTCATTCACATCTGCAGCTGATGTCAGAACAGCAGAAGCTGTTACTAATTCACCAACTTCACGCTAGAGCTAATATTTAAATGATTCTCTAGCGCAATGTCTGAAGTGTTGACAAAACAGGTGATTTTGCTCACATTGTAAGATTATAAGGCTGAACGGCATGAAATGCCATCAGTCTACAGAGATTTCCCAGTATTTCTCTGTTGCAATCAGGAGATCACAATAATTAACCCCGAAAAAGCCAAAGCAAAGCAAACACTACCAGATTACCATGGTATAAATACAGCACTAAAAATACAAAAGAGACTTAGAATGTCACTTACCTGTTTTATGATGATTTGTTCAGCCGTAGTTTGTAATTTATGCTGAACTTTTCTCCCTAAGGATTTCTTATGCGGTCTCTGTCGCCATCTTGTGGTGGAACGTCAAATCTGAAATTATAAATATTTAAAATAGGCACTATCCTTATTAATAAACTTCATAGTTGCAATCTAAACAACTACATCCTCACCTAAAAAAAGCCTCAAAATTACATTATGTTGTCCAAAAGCTGCAAACTTTGTCAAACTAGTGAGTTTATTTCTCAGCTTGTCATGTGGGCAGAGTAATACACAAGGGCGAAGATGCTGTATGAGTGCTAATGTTGCAGAATATCTCACAACTACTGTATCAGCCAGTCAAATCCGAGAATCAGACTGTTGTATAAATATGCTTATATTATATGTTAGGGTTGGGCGATGTTGACCAATTTGGCATCGTACGATATCTAATGTGAACATCGGCGATGGACGATGGTATCGAAGTCGTAGGCGGGGTGTGGGGGGTTGTTGTTAAATATCAATTAATTCATAACTAATTTAATAATTGTAGCCTATCGTTTTCACTACCTGACCCCCATAGTCTTTGCTTTACCCATAACCAAACCATAAATAAATAAAGTTATACACAAATTACCACCTGTCAATCACTTTTTTCCGCGGGACTCTGGCATGAATAAGCAGTGATCTGTGTAAATATAATGGCTTTTTCCGCACAGCTGGTGGCGGAGACCAGACGAGAGTTCGTTTGGAGTTCACTGTAATTTGTGTTGTGATTGATGATAACTTCCTTATTTTATTACTATTATTATGAGGAAATAATAACAAGTAAAGATGCTTGGGCTCGACCGTTTCGGCGTATGCACCCGAAATTTTATGCGACTTAAAATATATATTTGCAAGCATTTGTGCTAGTGCATAAATTGTTGCTGTGCAACCTGTTTTCACTGCAAAATTCTCACCGTGTGCGCGGATTTAGGAGACGTTTATGCAGGATGCATCTTTGCACCTAAAGACGCCAAACGCAGCGCTCAGGAACAGATTAAAACAGTTGTTATGTGATTGTGAACTTGCTGAAGTAAAAAAAGCCCGGAATGCTTGCCCCGCCTTTGTGCTCTTCTTATTGGCCCACTGCGCTAGAACTGAACGCGAATGGATTGGTTAATATCAGTTGTCAATCACTCAGTCAATGCCTTCTGCCTTCAGATGACAGGAGCTACAACCGCGAAAAGGTGAAGCGCTGAAGAAGAGAGAATGAAAATAACACTGACAGATTTAGTTTTAGAATAGCCTAACATTACTAATAATGGCACATCTTATTATTGATCATGTGCTGAATGTTAATCCACCACTTACACTTTTTCAAGAGTGGATAAAAGACTTCCAGTGGCTTCAAGTCCACTATGAAAATGACTAAAGCCATTCACTGTAAAGTCTGTGGGACGGGGTTTACAGGTAACAGCGTTTGCCACTGAATCTACACATTTTAAGCGCGAGAGGTGCTGTATAATCCTCACGATGTATTTAATCCTCACAATGCTGTCAGTCGTGCAAACGGCAGTTAAATGTAAAATTTAACACAGCTCATGAAAAGACCGTTATTGCTATTAAGATGGATCGCGATGCCGGCTCAGCATCGTGAAGTTTGTTGGCCATCGGCGATGGACGATGGCATCATCTATCGGCCCAACCCTATTATACAGTAAGTGTTGTATCAGCTTGCAGCAAATGATGATCAAAAATAACCTGGAGCCATCAGCAATCTTTGCACATCAAAATATTAAAAGTGTATAAATACACAGACAAAGCAACAAGGAATGGCATACAGTAAAGATATCGTTTAACATGGTTGTGTGTTGTGACATTGCTGTCTGATCCAATATAGTCAGCATTGCATAATCTATTTTCAGTGTCTCTGAAAAATCTGTGTCAGACTGTGTCTGAAAATGAATCTGCATTAAAATGTTATGACAAACAATGTTTTAATTATCGTCATCTTACACAATCCCACTGCTACTGGCACATTTGAACAGTATCATTGATCAAAATGTATAAAATATTGAATATCGAAGGTGTGTGTTTGTAGGTTTAATTATAGAGGTTATACCTGCCTAATGAAAACTATTGATCTGCTGAAGATTTCACAGAAATTACTCTTTAGCTTCAAGCTTTACCTCGAAATGAGGACAAACACTAATACATAATAAGAGATGCTCTTACAGTAAAGTTCCGTTCTACAATATCAAAGCTTGGAGCCAAACTCAATTGAGTGAACCAGCATATCGCTCATATCTCTCCCTTATCTGGACGTTTTTAAGTCCCCTTCAGTCAGACTTTGATGTGGAGACTGATAAATGGATGCTGGCAGTTGAGTCAGATATCAGTGTTATTTCAGCCACTGTTTTAATGTCATCAAAGCCTCTCATCTGTTTCAGACCACAGAAAACACGTTGAGCCTTTCGAAGACAAAAATGACTGCCGTGGAGGATTTTTATGCTTCAATCGTGATGAAGAATGTACACTGTAAAATCCAACAGTCAACTTTATCAAATGAAATGAGTGTAGTTAACTCAAGATTTACTGAAGGTTAATTCTACTCATTTGAAAAGAGTTTTGAACTCGGTGTTGAAGGTAATGAGTTCATTAAATACCTCATTACTTCAACTTCACAGTACTCATATACAGTAGATTAGTTGTTGCTTTTTAACTCAAATGGTTTGTAGCAATCGATTTCCTCAAACGGTTTGAGTTGCCTTAACTTATTGGGTTTTGCAGTACTCAGTTGGTTTGAGTTCTCTTCATTTATTGGGTTTTACTGTACTCAAATTGCTTCGTTTACTCAAATGGATGAAGTTCACAGCACTCATTTGGATTAGTTTTTGAACTTAAATGGTTTGTTGCAATTGGTTTCCTCAAATGGTTTGAGTTACCTTAACTTACTGGGTTTTATAGTGTATGTGTGAATACTGAGTGTCTACCATTTTTAATAATTAATTGAATAACAATAACAAAACAATTTAATTATTATTGAATTTTTATAAAACATTTAAATGTAGTTTACAATCAATCTTATTTAATTGATTAATTCATTCATTTTTTTCCGGCTTAGTCTTTTTATTCATCAGGGGTCGCCACAACGGAATGAACCGCCAACTTATCCAGCATATGTCTTACACGGTACTGGGAAACATCCATACACTCTCATTCACACACATACACTACGGCCAATTTAGTTTATTTAATTCACCAATACCGCATGTCTTTGGACTTGTGGGGGAAACCGGAGCACCCGGTTGTTTAGATTTTGCTGTTTAGTAACATCATTTATGTGAGTGTTTTATGAATACTGTAACATTACTAATGTTTACTGCTTTCATTAATCCTTATTTATTTATTTATTTTTTTTTATCTTATTATCTTCCAGAATAGTTACACAATTCATTCTCTTCATGTAGTTATTCATCATGAATATTATTACGTTATTGTTTTCATTGTTTCATACATATTTCCAAACACTGTTGCCTAATTTTTTAGGAATAATTTAGTTGTTTTATTTTTATGTTGCCACAAGTAGTTTTTGTGTAGGTCATTTTTTTTTATGAATGTGATTTAAACTGCTTTTTTAAAATTTAGTTTTTGTTTGTTTTGTGTTTTTTGTTTTGTGTTTTTTGTTTTGTTTTGTGTTTTGTTTTGTTTGCATTTTGTTTTTTTTGTGTTTTGTTTTGTTTTGTTTTGTGTTTTGTTTTTTTGTGTTTTGTTTTGTTACAGAAACAAGTGTTGTTCATGTAGTAGTTTTATGTTCAAATTCTTTATTGCAAAAAAACTAACTATTTTAGTACAAATTGTTACATATCGTTATCTTTATTGTTTTTTTTTTACAAAAAAGAAGAAAAAAAAAGGAAAAACAAATAACTTAATAATAAGAAGTGCAAAAGAATCACAATCAAATGTTGAGATACATTGTCAATGTTGAAAGTAAATATTTACAATTAAACAGTATAAGATAATAATAGTTAAAAACAAAAAAAAAAAAAATCACTACAATATAAATAAATTAAAAAGGAAGGAGAGTGCATCTATTAAATGGAAGGCAAGATGTTAAGAGAGTTAAAGTAAGTTATAAAACATTGCCACTTTTTAAAGAAATTAGTTTTCCCAGAGCATCTAACCTTTTCCAACTTTAGAAAATGAATGGTATCCACAAGCCATTGGGATGTAGTTGGAGGCTTATTTGATATCCCATGAAGTAGAATACGACACCTAGCTAATAATGAGATAAAGGCCAAACTATCAAGTTGTTTAGAATTAAACTGGGACCAAATCTTTGGAACCCCAAAAATGGCCAGGCAGTAGTGTAATGTTTGTTTACATATATATATATATATATTTCAAAATATGTTTTGTTTTGTTTTTTTAATTTATGAGCTCTGTTTAATGTTCAGGTTGCTCAGTATTTGTATTTATAAAGTATTTATATTTATGAGGATAATTATTGCATTCATTTACTACAAATAAATTTG